>OY821520.1:4075704-4198204 GCA_963682025.1 Cordilura impudica | reverse complement strand
AAAAATGAAATATTAAAAACTAAGCAGTTGAAATAATAAATATTTTTATATTATATTTTTATGACGCTTTCTGTTTGATTTTAAAAAAGTGCCATAAACAATCTTTAATTACTAGCCCCCGAATTCATAATGAAAAGTTAGCTGCTGTTTATGTGTCGCGCTCAACGAGGTTCTTACAAGTCACCCGATTAGCCTTAGTTTGTAGTTAGCACATAGTTTATTTATAATAAATTTGTTGTTGTCATCTAATAGCTTTAAAAACAATTTGTATTTTTTGCGAAAATCAATGTCGTTATATACCAAAAATGGATTTATTCCTTTTTTTGTAAACTTTCGTCAATCGACTACTGTTTCCACTCTTTAACAACTCTAACATATCCAAATTCGCAAGCGTTTCCATTATTTCTAAGTAAAAAATATTTCTTTAAAAATTATAATTTTTAAGTTTTATTATAAATAATAAATGATGTTTTCAATTGAAGCAAATTATTTTTGAGCAATAAAAATGAATTTCATGCAACTTCAAGTTCCTGATAAACATTTTTTTGTTTAGTTTGAGAATAATTCTTAGCAATATTTACTTCAGTCAACACCTACCTAATCACTTTCTAATCCCCATCGGGTATGTCAATTTGATCTATAATTTATTCATAAACCTTATTAATTAATTTAAAAACATGCACACATTGAACTAAATACTTTGGTTGATGGCTTCTTAAAAGCAATAAAAAATATTGCAAATTTAAGTTTAATGATACGTGTATAATTTTATATTAAAATATCTAACTTTTTATAGATACAATATGAAAATATAAAAAACTTAAGATATAACAAGTAAAAAAATTATAGTCAACTTAAACCGACTCTACAATATCCTTACACCACGAGTTTAGAGAAAAAAATTAGCATAAAACAAATTTGAGTAGCATCATTAAAAATTTGTTACCTGTCGATAAAAATTCATATCGGATGATAGCATATTTGCTAGTCACATGAACAAACTAAATTTAAGAAAAATCTGTGTAATACAGATTCATGTGTATAAAAATACACACACCCTTGAGGCAATTTAACTCGATCTCATAGGGGATTAGCACTGTACATGCCCTGATTTTCACCAATTTCAATAGCGTTTATGCTGTAGCCGAAGCTTATATACAAAATTTCATCGACCTTTACTTGACTCACAAAATGATTCTGAGTCGACCGGTATAATAAAAAGTCTGTCTTGGTCAGATATTTTTGTTAGTTACAAAAATCAGCACTAACTCATTATACCCTGACCACAGAGTGGTATAGGGTAAAAAAATACAAACATATACAGATTTATGTTAATTATTTTTAAAAGACAATTCCTCTGGTTTGGGGTTATTTTTTATAACCGTATCATGATGTTTATTTTTTTTTATCACATGTTGTGTAGGTGTAATTTGTTCATGTCAATTTTCATTGTATAAGTTTAAAGTCATTAATTAATTTGTCAATATATTTGTTTGAAGTCGCTGATTAAATGGTGATTACTCGTATCGCATTGGTTATACGGCGAATCATTCCACCTATAATTTGTCATTAATCAATATGTATATTATTAGGTCTTAGGATATCTTCTAAAATGTCATTAGACATTTTTATCGAGCCATAACCGTCATGATTTTCAATTATTATTTATGTTTGGTTTGAACTTCTATAATCTCTCAAGATATCACAACAGTACTAACATAGTTACTAATTTACACCGAAAACAAATTTGACGTTAGTGAAAACAATGTATACTATTAATAGTCTAGGCGATTTATTGTGACCGATGTTTTGTTCTACCGTTTTATCCCGATTTTGACAGAACGTATATTTTTTGAAAGGTATTTCTTTTTAGCTGTTCACCAGACTTACAGATTTTTAAATTTTTGCTTTATTTTGAGTACATTGCATGCTACTAACACATACAAAAAATTATACAATGCTATGTGTGTGTTTTTTAAATTTGTTAATGTGTTTGTAAGTTTGTTTTCGTCATTTACAATAACAATAAACCAAAAAAGTGTTGGTTTGTGAATTAGCTAATTTGAAAAAAAAAAAATTGCCTAGATCTTGCACTCGAATTTCGAGCGCTGTTTAAGGCTCAATATATTAATATAGATTAAAAAAGGCATTAAGGATATTTATCTAAAAGGGAGTGAGATCAAACTTATTTTGATCAAATTATTTTTGAAAAATAAGTCAGTTGTTATAGTTGTTAGTTTGTTTAAAATGAGTGATGAAAAAGAAGTACGTGCTAAAATGATTAAATATATACAACAAAATCCAACTTGGTCATACAAAAAGTTGGCCAAATAATCACAGGTATGCTGTTAAACTATTTCCAATGTTATTAGAAAGTATCTGAAGAATTTGGTCATTGATATGAAACTTGGTTTGGGAAGAAAGAAGGGTCCACATGATGTTTTTAAGGCCAGTGCTCGGACTATTTGGTGGCAAAAGTTCAAGCCAATGATAGCTTCAGAACACAAAAAGTCCAAAAAGTTTTAAACAGGAACGCTGTAAAAAATTTTCTTGCCAAAAACAGAGCACGGAAATTGGAATCATGTTTCATACAAAAATACTCCTGCTGCTTAATGTACGACGATACGTATGTAGTGGACTTAGTAGTTCCCGGGTAAACATTTTGATATTGTTAATGTTCGAAGAAATGTTGAAGATAAGTTTAGGACCTAAATTTCCAAAAAAAAAAAAAAATCATTGTATGGCCAGCAATATGAAATTGCGGCAAAACAGGCAACACATTTGTTACAACGGGCTTTATAAATACCAAAATTTATATTAAGGAGTGTTTGCAAAAACGACTCTTTCTTTTCTTAAGCCAATACAATGTGTCACTACCTATTTTTGGATCGAATTAGCAACCTGTGACTACGGTAAGAAAGCTCTTGAGTGGTACAAGAACAATAACTTGTTTTTTGATGTGTAAACATTTACACGCACAGGGGGGTAAATTTCTATTTCACAATACAATCACAAAAAAACAATGTAAACGTAATAGGTGAGAGCTGACACATAACGCTGTGTGACTTATGATTGTATTGGTGAAAAAATTATGATATAACATTGTTTTTTTATGTCACTTTTTTAAAAGCGTCATCTATGTATCACTTATATACGTTTATATTGGGATATTTTTAACATTTTACAGCAAAGGGTTGTTGAATTAGCTGAAACAGTTTTTGCTATAAGTGATAAAAAAATCTTTAGTTACTAGATGTTTACACATCTTCCCTGTGATCGGACTCACATGATTTTTTTTTTACCAAGGGCTGCAAATCTTTCAAACTATCCACATGTGGCATAGAATTGGGTTTTGAAAAAAAAAAAAATACTCTGCAAAAAGTGAGTATAGATGTTGAAAACACTGTGTACGTTCTTAAATGCAGTAAATTTGTGCATCACTGCGGCAGTTATGCCAAGTTTTGTTGCTGATGCGTGATCAGTTGTTGCAGATGCTTTGTTACTGCTCAACAATTGCACAGAGTTTGCTTTTTAGAACGTTTTGAAAAAGATAAAAAACATGTTCACCACAATAACATTAACAAATATTGAAACTGTTGATTGTTAACTAATAATAAAAACAGAATTAAAAGAAAGATGACACGAAATCAATTAAAACGAAAAGGAAGGCGGATTCCTAAAATACAAAATTACTTTAAAATAATAAAACGATATTATTTAAATTTGTATTAACAATTTTTATATATGCACTACTTACTCCTCCATTATACACCAATGTTCAATTTTTTTTTTAACTTCGCACTCTATTGCATCAGTAATTAAAATGATGCAATAGTTGCAAAAATTTGCGGCAGCACTGTCAATTGTTTGCATAAAAAAAACTTTTGACGGAAATCAGTGCTGCCAAGTGATGCTTTTTTGAACGTTTTGCTTTTATTATGCTGCAGTGATGCATAACTACTGTTTTTACGAACGTACCCACTATATATGATTACATATAGTGTAGACGAATTTAAAAGTTGTGACAATTTAAAGTTTTTTGTTTAACCAAATTTGGTACCCCTGGAGAAATCGAAAAAAGGAGAACTGAAAAAAATAATACTGCAATAAAGGTGGGCAACGGTCCTAAAAAGAAGCTATTTTGAATTTAATATACAAAATTTAAATCTTTTGTTAGGCCGAAAATATGGTTTTGAGATAAAAAACTAAATGAAAGTGTCTCCTAATCTCAAATTAAAGCAATTACCAAATTCCTCATAAAAATGTATTAAATTAATTTATAAATATTTTTTTTATTATTTTGTTTGTTTTTATTTTTTTTTTTAATACATTTAAAATATTTATTTATCATAACGATTTTTTTTATATTTTATTTAAAATATACAGTAGGAACATATTGAGCCCTATTTGCTATTATATCATAAGCGACAAAAGGCAAGTTGTACAAGAGAGAATTTTTATAATTTTTTCCTTAAGCTGTGCAATACTATATTTCGATTTAAGTGGATAAAAATATTATTAAATGCTAGCTTTATAAAAAGATTATTCATGTTTTGCATTTATTGTTGTTTAAAGATAAAATGGCGCTTACGATACTTTTCGTAAGATGCTAAGAGATGCTATTTTTATGGTATTAAAATGATTTAGTTTTTAGGTCAGTTAAATATATAAACATAAAGTTACCTTTTAAAAAACATACTGCTTTTAATAAACTAATACTAAAAAATAATAATAAGCCCTTATAGGAAAACATATCAGTCACTTAGAGTGGTTTTGTCTTCATTGTCAGTTTCTGAGAATGCATCTTGAATATTTTTGCTGCAGTTCATTTGCATGTACTCGTTATAATATCGATCAAGAGTTACATATTTTACACAGAGTTTGCACAGGTTCTTATATTTTGCTTCAGAAATTTTTAGTTTCTCTTTGTAAAGTTATTTAGGTCCAGTTTCTAAGATATTGGAATGCCGGTTTTTTTTAAAGTACGCGTATAAATCGTTCGGGGTCACTATTTTTGTACTAGCCTTAACGTAATTTTATGTTAGGGCTAGCCTTGTTGAACTGCGCAGATCTCATTTTCTTTGTAGAAGGCAGAAATACTTGAGAAAATAACTTTCTCGGAATTCGGAGAATTTCATTCATCGAATTTCGTAATTTTTTTGGACGTGACCCATACGGTTACTCTTTTCATAAAAGTTTCTATTATACCATGTATCGAATAAACTGATATTATGGTGTGCCCAGCAGTGAGAATGTTACTTTAATTCTAGTATATTGTATATTGTATTGTATAAAGAGGTGTTCGAAGTACTGCGACCAAAGTGATCTATTGTACTGCCCTCTGCTAATAGGTCGTCCCTATAAACTCTTATCCAACCCTAAAGCCCTCAGGAATTCGAGGATGTTGGTTGGTTTTAGTAATTTTATGTCGCTACATAGTATCTGGAAGGAACCCAGATGCTGTTTCCTTTTGTGCATTAGCGCTCCACAGTTCCCAAGTATGTGCTCTGGTGATTCGGCTTCCTCATCACAGAATCTGCACATAGGGTTTGCTACAATTCCCAACCTGCTCAGTTGTTCCATGAGCCTGCAGTGATCAGTTAAAATCCCGGTTAGTATTCTCAGACCGTTCTTTGACAATACAATGCACGACCCAAATCTCTTCTTATTGTAGCCACCCAACAACATTTTGGATTGCCTTAAGCCCAAGTGGCTCGAGAAAAATTCTCATCTAACACAATTTTCACGTTCCCTGAGTACTCCTTCCCATACTCCTTTTCCTATTCCACAAAGTGGTTCCGACCCTATTAATTTTGTGGAAGCTCCCCTTCTGGCAAGTTCATCAGCTTGCTCATTATCCTGAATCCCAACGTGTCCCGGGACCCAACAAAGGCTAACCTTGTTGTGTTTACCTAGCTCATTTAGCTTCTGTAGACAGTCCCATACTAGCTAAGAATCTACTTCATAGGAGCTTAGTGCTCGAATAGCAGCTTGACTGTCTGATAATATGGTTATGTTCCTTCTTTTGTACTTCCTATTCAAGTTGATTTGTGCACATCTATCGATGGCATAAATCTCTGCTTGGAAAATGCTCGTGTGTATTCCCATTGGCTCGAAGTATTTGGTTCTAGGCCCGAAGACTCCCGCCCTTGTTCCACTTTCGGTTTTTGACCCATCTGTGTACCATTTGATTGTATTTTCTCTTAGAGAATATGCTGTACTTAAACCGCTCCGTTGCTAAGTTCCGTAATAAAGTATTTCCTGAAATCATATTTCTTCTCAGCCTCGTCCATGGGGCAATCTAGGAGGGGATAATCATTAACTTGGCTTATTCGGTTCCATTGCCCTTCATAAAGCCTGGTTATAGGTTTATATCCCTTTATCCTGATTGCTGTTGCCAAAGCTTTCCTCTGCACCACTATATGTAGTGGGCTTAGTTCCAATAGTGCTTCAAGTGATGCCGTTGGGTAAGTCCTCATTGCACCCGTTATCCCAATGCACGCTAATCTTTGAATCTTACTTAGCTGCATTTGAGTCGACTTCAGATCTGTTCTTTTGGCCCACGCTATAGTTCCATAAGTTACTATTGAGCGGACCATCATCGAGTACATCCAGTGTAAAATGCTGGGTTTACATCCCCAGGTTTTACCCGCTACCCTTCTGCAAATCATTGTAGCTCGCTTGGCTTTCTCAGTGATGTGGTCGACATGTGCCTTCCATGTTAACTTGTTGTCCAGTACTATCCCCAGATACTTCACTTCTGCTTTTGGTTCAATGACTTCTCCCAAAATTTGAATTGTCCTCCATCTTGGAAGTTTCCTTTTCCTAGTAAATGGTACAATAGTAGTCTTCGTTGGATTGATATTCAATCCTGTTGCCCTGCACCATTGACATGTAATCCTCAACTCTCTTTGTACAATGTCACATAGGGTTTCCTCGAACTTGCCTTTTGCTATTAAGACTATGTCGTCCGCGTAGCCTTGGCATTCTATTCCTACTTCCGACAGTTTCATTAGTAATTCGTCAACAACCAGACTCCATATCAAGGGCGAAAGAACTCCTCCCTGTGGACATCCTCTGGTTGTGTTGACGGATATGGTCTCCCCCTCTGCTGTTGTTTCTACTGATCTCGTGTAGAGCACTTCTACCATCCATTTTGATGTCAGTGGGTCTACTCTTCTTTGGTTTAATGTCCTTTCTATTATTTCGTGTGAAGTGTTATCAAAGGCTCCTTCTATATCTAGGAAGGCACAAATGGCTATTTCCTTTTCATCTATTGATTTCTGAATAGTTCTTACTAGGCTAGTGAGAGCGGTCTCTGTTGATCTGCCCGCTCTATATGTTGGTTTGGATGCAAAGGCATCTGCTGTAATATCCCACATCTTAGATAGTTGTCTACAGCTTTTTCAAGTGTTTTCATCATAAAATATGTTAGGCTTATCGGTCTGAAGGATTTTGGATGCGCGGTGTCCTTTTTCCCCACTTTGGGTATGAACACCACTCTTGCCCTCCTCCATGCCTTTGGTATGTACCCCAAGGCCAAGCTGCTACGCCCGATATTTAACATGAATGGTAATAGTTCCTTCAAGCCCTTTTGTAAGAGGGCCGGAAAAATACCATCCGTTCCAGGCGATTTAACGTGTTGAAAGGTACCTAAAGCCCATTCTAGTCTTTCCCTAGAGCAAATTTCTGCTGCTATTTGCCTGCTTGTCCACTAGGGTTTCTTGGTCCGTTACTCGACCGCTCGTTGTCATCTGCCACACTTCCTGGAAAGTGTGTTTTGGTATGTACCCCAAGGCCAAGCTGCTACGCCCGATATTTAACATGAATGGTAATAGTTCCTTCAAGCCCTTTTGTAAGAGGGCCGGAAAAATACCATCCGTTCCAGGCGATTTAAAGTGTTGAAAGGTACCTAAAGCCCATTCTAGTCTTTCCCTAGAGCAAATTTCTGCTGCTATTTGCCTGCTTGTCCGCTAGGGTTTCTTGGTCCGTTACTCGACCGCTCGTTGTCATCTGCCACACTTCCTGGAAAGTGTGTTTTCAATAACAGCTCCGCCCTGTCCCGGCCATTCTTAGAGTAACTACCGTCCTCTTTCTTAAGTGACATCGTCATTTCTGGCCCACATTTCGCAAAGGCTTTTTATAGCCTTGCTGTTTCTGGAAGCGATTCTATGTTTTCGCAGAACTTTCTAAAGCTAGTACGTTTAGCTTTCCTAATTTCTTTATTATACTCAGTCAGTTTGGCTTTATAATGCTCCCACTGCCCGTTACGCTTTGCCCCATTGCAGAGCCTGCGAACTTCGGTTCTGAGTGTAGAGAGATTATTGTTCCGCCAAACCGCGTCCTTCTAGTAACAAAACTTGAACTTTTCAAGAAGAATGCTATCATTGAAATAAGTGCCCTATTCCGATTATGGCCTGCGCGGCTATCACAAAAAAGTCTAACGGTGCCATGAGTTCTCGTTTTGTCTAATAAGGTTAAATAAAGGTATATTATTGAACATATCTCATTACAGCCTCTCATTTCTTGTGCAGTATCCATTTCATCGATAGGCTATGGCAAATGGGCTATGTCTAAATTCATCAAAGCCTAAGTGCATCATTATTACTCAAAGTTCTGTGTTTCCACTTGGTATACCACATATTATTCTTAATCACGAAACCGGCTTTTTCTTAGTAACGGTACAAATCCAAATTTGAATTGTAGGACGTTGTAACTAGTTCTTATAACTCATTTGTAACAAAAAACAACATTTCGATAAATTGTCGCTTACGATATAATCGCAAATATGGCTCGATATAATTAACTTTAAATATGAATCGAATTATACTCACAAACTGCTCCTTGTAGCGATTCTACGCAATGTGGATAATTAGTTTTTCGTTTAAAACATCTTGAAGACTAGTATTTTTTTTGTTAACACCTAATTCTATAGCATATGTGTATCTGGACCTTAGGCCAGTATAGAAATACTGAAGAAGGAGTTGCTAAGCATATTGAAAATATATTAAAAAAAAAGAAATATACCTACAAGCAAAAACCTCAATAAATTCCACATGGGAAATCTTTCTTTCTAATGATCATATCCAGCTTAGACAAAATCGGAATCTTTTTCTAACAGTTTGCAGATCTATGCAAGCGTATGTATAGCAGGTGTGGGGTTTTGGACATTTTGAAGAAATATATAAATTACAGCGATATTTTATGAAATAAATTTTAAAACTGCCTGAAAATACACCAAATTACGCTCTTATTCTTGAAATTATGTGCTGACATAATTAAGTCACTAGTGTGCTACTCGCCGTTATTGTCAAAAATACGTAAACCGTTTTTTTTAATTCTAACATAATTTTTAAGTCATCTGAAAAAAAAATGGTTGAAATTGTAGAAATAAGTAATAAATTTTGTCGAGAGTCCCATTTTTTCATTAGCTTACCTCAATATTGAGTAGGATAACCCTTTTGTTTCAATACTGTGGAGCATCGCTTTGGCATGCTGGCTACAAGAGAAGCGCACTGGCCTGGAGTGATTTTGTGCCATTCCTCTTGGATAACTTTCCATAACATGTCCTTATTTTCCGGTTTTCGTGCTGCAATGACTCGTTTTATTATGCCCCACAAGTTTTCGATAGGGTTCAAGTCCGGACTCTGCGGCGGCCATTCCACAAGCTTGATGGACTGTGCTGCCAACCACGACTTAACCAGCTTCGAACAATGCTTCGGGTCATTGTCGTGTTGGAAAATCCACGCAAGCGGCAAATTGTCAGCATATTCGGTGGCCAAATTTTCCTTTAGTATATTATTATACATTTCCCCATTCATTATACCGTCAATCTTGACTATAGGACCCACACCGAATGCGGTAAAGCAACCCCACACCATGAATGATGAGCCACCGTGTTTCACAGTTGTTTGGGGTATTTTGGATCCAATTCCTTAAGTGGAGAACGTCGCACATATGGTCTACCATCATTTCCAAAAACATTAAACTTGGATTCGTCGCTCCAATCAATTAAATTTCAAAAATTTAGGCCTTTAGCAAGATGGTCAGTCGCAAATCGGAGCCGCTTCGTAGTGTTCTTCAAGGAAACCAACGGTTTCTTCCTGGCCATTCGTCCATGCAAATTGTTTTCTTGCAAACGTCGTCTTATGGTCTGCGACGAAACATTTACGCCATAATCCGTTTCCATTTTAGCTCTGAAGTTAAAAAATATCAGTTTTACTCAGGTTTGCCATGCGTCATTTAAAGTCGTTTTTCTCGGTTTTTGGCACGGAATATTTTCAAAAGTTTCATATTTTTTGTAATGCGTAATGAATGGCATTTGTAATTTTACCACGAGGAAAGTTCAAAATCTCCACTACTTCTGCAATATTATTGTATCTTTGGAAACAATCCCATATTATTTTCCTTTCAGCTGAATTCGAATTTTTTTGTTTGTTTTAATTTAGTTGTTTTTAATTTATTCATTATTTAAACCGCAAAAAAAAATCTTCAAAACACTAATTTGCTCACGATACTGGTGGTGACTTAATTATGTGAGCACAGCGCATATGACCTTTTTGACGTTTTCCACATTTTTCGGGGAATTCCCAAATTTTTAATTTTGCTTCAATCAATGTAAACAACTGCTAGCATAGCAGGGTTCCACATAATAGTAAGGTTATAATCGGAAGAATTAGGTTTAAGAGAAAAACTACAAAAACATTTCATTGCATACCCATGACTTAATTATGTGAGCACAAGTGTAACTCGAGTGTTATTTCAATAGCAGTCCAGTAGACTATCATTTCGAATAACGCATATACTTATTCGGAAAGATTTGTTTTGGGTTAAAGAGCTTAAAGCCATTGCCATCAATCTCAATACATCATGAAACAGTACACAGTCTGGCGAATAGCAGTGGATAGCTATAAATACTCAACTTTTAAATAGTATACGTCAAAATCAACACTAGACATAATTACAAAACCAATCAATTTGTTCGAGGATCTACAAACATTTAGACCATACGAGAGGTAAAAGTTATTTCACCGACAATATGAATCCAGTTAAAATAGCCTGGATATTTAAAGCACGGTGTGGGGTAATTAAGTTAAATTATAAAACCCATGGCGCGTCAAATGAAAACAAAATTTTTAGAATGTGTAATATTTTTGGTATGTCATAAAATCGTATGAAATCGTATGTCATAAAATCAAAATGTTCAGGGGAGCCAAAAAACGTTATATTTGAAATTATGGTCTCGATATAAAGTTTTTAAAGCTTTTTGATGTGTAAACATCTATACGCGCAGGGGGGTAAATTTCTATTTCACAATACAATCACAAAAACAGCGTACATGTGAGAGTCTCATCTTACGCGTAAGATGTGACCATTAAGACAAATCGGTATGACTTACGATTGTTTGGTGAAAAAATTATTATATGAAATAACCTCTTTGTCGCTGTTTTCTGCATTTTATTTATTACCAGATGTTTACACATCTCCCCTATGATCGGACTCACATAATTTTTTTAGTTAACAGTCCTGTGGCAATAAATACTTTATATAAAATTTTGTGTCAAAAATCTTCAGAGGAATAGATCCTAGAGAAGGACGAAAAAAACAATATGTATATAACACTTAAAGTGTGTGCAGATAAAACAACTTATATCGACAAACGTCGTTTTCTTTGAAAAAGAAAACTACCAATGCAACCACCCATGTAGACTTAAGTTTTTGTTGCTTGAAAAATGGATTTTTTTGTTCATCAACAAAAAGCTAACGGGACGTAGGATGAGAATATAACAACGTATCAAGAATAATAGTGACAAAAAATAACAGAAATAAACACAAAAGTTTTTATAAGTGGTTATAACTGAAAAATAATCCAAAATTATTTTGGATTTTTGACGTGTAAACATCTATACGCGCAGGGGGGTAAATTTCTATTTCACAATTCAATCACAAAAACAGTCTAACACGTAATAGGTGAGAGCTGACACATAACGCTGTGTGACTTATGATTATATTGGTGAAAAATTATGATATAACATTGTTTTTTATGCCACTTTTTTAAAAGCGTCATCTATGTATCACTTATATACGTTTATATTGGGATATTTTTAACGTTTTACAGCAAAGGGTTGTTGAATTAGCTGAAACAGTTTTTGCTATAAGTGATACATAGATGGCGCTTTCTGTTTGATTTTAAAAAACGACATAAAAAATCTTTAATATCTAGATATTTACACATCTTCCCTGTGATCGGACTCACATGATTTTTTTTTCATTAATAACAACGTATGTCGCTATGTGTCGTTTTCTGAGAAAATAATTTGTCAGCGATCAAACGTAGGTTGACATACGTCGATAGTGCTGCAAATTAATTTAATAAACACTTAAGTTACGTCGTTATTTAAAGAAAAAACTCAGAAATGGTCAATATTTAAAAAAAAAAATATATAAAACATGTAAAGAGCGTTAAAAATTAATATATTTGGCATCGTTAACTCAAAACTGACAAAAATTGACATACGCGGTTATTCCAGAAAACCACAGATATGAATGTGATGGAGACTTTAGAACATTTCTTATGTGTATGTCCGGTATTACGAGAGTTTCGGCAATCCACATTTGAGATGCCTCTCTTAAGTGAAGCGGAAATAGTGCGGATACTTAACGGCTTAAACTCAAAATATTGGGAAAACCTTGCTTAATACTTAAAGATAACGTTACAATACAGACACTTCATGGTACAAGAATTTAACTAAAATTCATATAAAACAATTTTCTTACACTTTTGGTAAATTGAAATCCTTGATAAATCAAAGGTTTATAATCTTTATTTAATAGACAGGCATTTTATATAATACTAGCTGTTTTTACCCGGTCTTGCCCGGGATCCAAATGCCTTTGACATGAAAAATGGTTCACTATGCTTACCAGGCGCTGAGTACTTAACGCCCAATGAACAAATTCCTCAAGCTTTCTCCCCAAAAATTTGTATGGGATTGGCGAATTTGTTCATGATGAAAAAATTCCCCAATGTTTACGTTTTTTCGGGAGTAAATTATTTTTTTATTTCAATTTAAAATTTTTTGATTTTTTAATTCAGAAGTTGTTTTTTAAGACGCTACTGCAAAAATACATCAAAAATAAGCTGCGAAACCGCTTGACGTTTTTTTTTGAAGTTTATTTATTTTGTAAACATCAAATATAATGGAATCGTTTGCAAATTAAAGGAATCAGACGTTTTAAAAATTTAGTTAATTCATGATCACCATTGAGCAGAGACGTCAAATTTATACAAGTTTCAAAAATGGGAAAATGAAAGCGACGTTTAAAATTGTGCCGCAAGGTTGCTTTAAGCAACTGCTTATAGTATATGTTTGGCCTATTTTGTTCAACAAGTAGATACGTAGATAAAATTTGTCATAAGACTTTTCACTCAGCTGTGTTCCGCGAGCGAGTCGCGACCGCGTCCGCACGTTTGTCGGCCACACCCGTGCTGCTGCGCAGTTGTTGTCAACTTATTTTAATTGTCAAAATATATTTTTCAGATCATTTCGATATTATAGCTGAGTTGTGTTCCGCGATCGCGTCGCGTCCGCGAGCCGCTTCCGCGCGTTTGGCAGCCACACCAGTGCTGCCGCGCAGTTGTTGTCAACTTATTGTAATTGCCAAATTATATTTTTCAGATCATTCCGATGTTTTAGCTAAGCTCTGTTTCGCGATCGCGTCCGTGCCCCGATTCCGCGCACCGAAATAATGCTATCGAAAAGAATACAGATATTAAATAAATTTGTTGTAGGACAGATATTGAGAGCAGCATGGAGAATTAGTTCATTTTCAGGGACATTTTTTAAATTTGGGAAATTTGTTCATCGTGAAGTTATTCCCCAATTTTTTGGGGAATATGTTAATTTTTTTGAGGAATTTATTCTTTGGGGACTGAATACTCGGCGCCTGCTTACCATTACAACTAACATTGTTTATGCATGGAGTATTTTGAGTGATATAGAACAATTCTGGTTTTTCCTTCTGGTGCATATACGAAAATATTATATTCTGGAGCAGGCGACATAAAATTGTCTATGAGAAAAACAGTCTTTTAAGGAGTTTCAGATTCCCTGGATTCAGCTTGTCTTAGCCGCTGGATTTCTAGACGCAGTTGAGTAGATTCAGGCATTTCCGCTTCTCTTAACAAAGCTTCCTGAGCTGTGTTACGTGAGTGCGTCGAAATGATGCTATTGAAAAGAATACATATTTGAAATGCGTATTTTGCAGGACAGATATTGAGATCAGTATGCAAATTTTCACTTAAACAAATATTTAACAAAATTCATTAAATAAAAATATGTAAAAATTTAAGAAGGAATTTTGGGAGTAAGTTCATTTTTTTTTATTTAGTTTAAAACAAAAATGGGGAATTTATTAATTTCTTTTGGGGACCTTTTTTTAAATTTGTGGAATTTGGTCATCTTGAAGTTATTCCCGTGTGTACCATATTTCAGAGAAATCCGTTGAAAAATAAAAATTTGTATAGCGAACAAATGTACCAAAAACAGAAATGAGTTTTATAAAAAAGCGGGTGTAAAGGTAGGCGTGGCCAGAAAGATATATAGTCCGACCTTCGCTGGAGTACAGAGATTACGTGTACCTAATTTCAGAGAAAGCCGTTGAGAAATAAGAGTTTGTATAGCAATCAAACAAAGAAACAAATAAAAGAAAAAAAATTATATACATAGAAGTAGGCGCAGAATTAGGCATGGCTAGTAAGAAGCATGGTAAGTAAGAAGCGACCTTGCCTGGAGTACAGAGATCGTGCGTACCAAATTTTAGAGAAATTCGTTGAAAAATAAAATTTTTTATAGCAAACAAATATACCAAAAAACAGAAAATGAATTTTGTATAAAAAGTGGGCGTAAAAGTAGTCGTGGCCGTAAGAATCATAAGGTGACCTTGCCTGGAGTACAGAAATTGTGCGTACCAATTTTCAGAGAAATCGGTTGAAAAATTAAAATTTGTATAGCGAACAAATATACCAAAAAACAGAAAACGAATTGTATACAAAAAGTGAGCGTAAAAGTAGGCGTGGCAGGCAAGAATCATATGGCGATCTTTCCTGGAGTACCGAGATCGTGTGTACCAAATTTCAGAGAAATCCGTTGTAAAATAAAAATTTGTATAGCGGTCAAACAAACAAACAAACAAAGAAACAAACAAACAGAAAATGAATTATGTATATAAGTATATAGATTGTCGAAAATTTACTCTTTTCTTATTTGCAATAATGTTATTGAATTTTTCAAATTAATTATCTTAAAATAAGTAAAATTGTTTTTATTGTAAATAAAGAAATACTACTACTACAACTATAAAAGTTATATTTCATATAATTCCAATTAAATAAACGTAATAAAAACTCTACGTTAAATGGTTTCCTTATTTTATGTTTTACGTATGTTAAAATTTTTCGATCTAACCTTAGTCACCAACTGCATTAAAATCGATTGATATTTATACCTAGCACCCATATATAATAATCTCTACCTAAAAATAAACCTTAAATCGGTTTATGGGTCCAATCTAGCCTTCATTCATGCTCCGGAAATGCACTTTAATCAAGAATCATATACGAGTACATATAAGAGTATGTACAAGTTGAAAATTACTTTTTTGAATAACCCGACCTGACGTATAGATGGCGGTAGTAGTTAAAAACAAATTACTTTGATGGAAAGTAGCCACCTTATAAAACATACATTTTAAGTTTCAAGTCGCCGCGTTGTTTAGTATTTTTTTTTTGGAGCCACCAAAAGAAAACGATCTCAGTGAATTTGTAAACATGGAAAGAATTGGTCAGTCAAAATTGGAAGGTCTCATGCCAACCTATATTAAAGCCGAAGCTAGATGCTATTCAGGGGGAGTCTGCTCCTTCGATAACGACTATAAAATATTGGGTGGCAGAGTTTAAACGAGGCCAAGATAAATACCGTGTTGGTCGACCAATTGAGGTAGCCACGCGAGATACGGTTAAGAAAATTCACAGAATGGTATTGGATGATCGTCGGCTGAAGGTGTGTGAGCTAGCTAAAATGATACGCATTTCAAAAATGTTCTATACATGGTATATTGACTAAAAACTTTGAAAATAAGAAAGCTGTGCGAAAGATGAATGCCGAGGTTGCTTACAATAGAACAAAAACAGTATCGTATGTTTCAACAGAGTGTTTGGCGTCGATTAGTAACCATGGATGAGACATGGATTCACCACTTCACACCTAAGACAAAGGAATAGTCAAAACAGTGGACTTAAATGGGGGAATTGTTTCCAAAGAAGGTGAAGACAGTTCCATTTGCAGACAATGTTATGGCGTCTGTTTTTTTATTGAAATAAAGAAATTTTTTCCCAAATTTGTTGTTTTCTCTGTCAGGTCGTGTTGCTCTAGGACCGCCCCACAGTGGACCATTTGACGAGAAGGCGGTCAAAAATCTATAACTTTTGATTGGATTGGAATTTTGACATGCGTTTTTTTTTATTTGGTAGGTGAGACTTTAGCCTTTAAGTTTTGCTATAAAACGTAATTCTCGACCGAAAAAGTTACGGAAGGTTTAAAATACATTTTCATTTGAATTTTAGTACAAAAGTGAAGTGTTAAGAGTTAAAAAAGGTTTTTAATATAATGTCTTATTTTTTCAGTTAATTTTACAACTAATACTTTTTAACAATTTTTTAAGTTAATTTTTTCAGAAAATGCCAAACTTTGGCCCCCGTAAACGTTTTAGTCCTAATGTGCACAAGGGCCAAAGTTTTTTTTTTGAAAGATCCCGAGTTAAAATATAATTTATTAAGCAGCGAACGTAAAAGTTACCTTATATTGGTTCAAGATAGTGAAGTTTCAATGAAAAACTCGTATGTTTTTGCTTTAGTTAAATTTTTTTTTATTGTCTTTTTAAATATTTCTATATCAATTTTTATGGTAAATTTACAAAATATATAAATTTTTAAATCAAGAAAATTTTTTAACTATATAAAAAAAAAAGTGTAACTTATTGTTAGTGTAATGAAAAAGTACTTTAAATCAACCAGTTTTAGTAAAAATTTCTTCTAAATAGCCTTGATTTTCATCTTCTAGAAGTTGTTTAGCTTCTTCGTCTAATTCATTAGAGGTAGTTTTCCATTTTTGACGAATGTTGGACATATATGGATCTGAAGTGCACAACAAAATAGTGATAAGGTCTTCATTAGTACAATATCTGGACATTTTCCTTGTGTTGTGCTCGCGAAAGAATCTGTAGTCTTTGTTCCTTTTTTCTTGCGCTTCTTCAGATAGATCTCCTATTGGTAGCATATTGTTTTGAATTATTTGTTTCCCATGGTACAAAATTTTATGAACTGTGGATGGCATATATCTCCAAGAGTATTTTAAATTATAAAGTATAGCTGTTTTATTTGCTTACTCTCCAAATTTTTTTGCATTTATCTTTCTGCTGCATGCTAGAACTTGTAATATGATTTTGAATCGTCTTATTAATTCATGTTCTACACTTGTGATATATGCTGCAGTTTCTGCTTCGGAAAAAAATCTCGTTGCAGTATTTCCATCATTTGTTTTCCTTCCCCTTGTTTTGGTTGGTCGATTACGAGGCCTAGCTGTAGATATTTTTGTTGTATTTGTTTTTTTTTTTTGTTTTTTTTTTCTTCTTAATTTTCTTTGTTTTTCTCACTGTTTCGCCTTACGGACCAAATTCCAAATCTAACCCAATTTATGAATATGCTCCATGAAACGTATTCTAGCATGAAGAGGGCACATTCCAAATTCGTAGGCTTACTTAAAACTATCGCCTTCTGGTGGGGGTTGGCTTAATTGACTTGATATCTTTTGGCATATAATGCAGCTTGACATTGACTTTGTTCCAGTTAAAGCTTGTGCAACTTTTCCATCAATCATTATGAGACACATTTTAAAATATACTTCAATGTCTTGGTCATCAAATTTAAATATTACTGGTTGAAGTTCCTTAATTTGATCTTTTATTTTTTGAACTTCTTCAGTTATGACATCTTTGGTTTCCTTTTTGAATGCAAATTTTATTGGTCTGCAATACTTCGTTAAGGAAGGAATTTCATTTTTCCATATATCAATTTCTGTTGCTCTACTAGTTGACGGCTCTAAGACGCTATACCTTTTTGTTAAGCGCAATGGAACGAAAGATACCATAAATAAATTAGCATCTGATGAATTTTCGGCATTAAATTGTTTGTATTGTTTCTGACCAGAGGATCCATCACATCCCCATTTAGAAATTAAAGTAATGCTGCCATTACCAATTTTTTTTAAATGATCAGTATCAAGCGTATTTAGCAATCGTTCTGCAGTATGTTCAAGGAGATCTTGCAATTTTATTTCTGCTGATGTTGAAGTGACACTAATAGCAAATTTAGAAGGTAAGCATTCTTTTTTGGCAGAAACTAAATCTCGATACTCTGGAAAAATCCCACAATTCTTTTCATTGGTTCGCTTCCGCAATTCCTTATATTGATTTTTGGTCAATTTCAAATCCAAAAATAGAGCGAACGCTTCTTCCGGCGTAAATTTCTTATCTTCAATTGGTGTATGAATGCTTTTCAAAATCCTCTTTGTGCGCCTTGGGCTCGCTTCTACTTTTTTTTTCCATTATTTCAATTTTATTTTTTTTTTATTTTGGGTTGGTTGAATTTGGTGCAAAACTGAATCCTTAATAATTCTTTGAGCAATTTCTTCACTGATATTCTCCAGCTTGCGCCTTCGAGATCTTTCACTACATCCGTCAATTGGTTTTGCTGGTCGACCCTTTTTTTCACTTTCGTTGGCAGTTGTAGATGCACTCTCAAAAATAAGTTCCTTTATTAACCAGTCTTGGTAACGTTTGTACATCTTTGCCTTGCTATGAGAGCATTCAATGTACTGTTTTTTCAAATTCGATGCAAAATTAGTAATTTTTCCTTTGTGCATTTCAATGTCTTCTAGGTTACAATTCTTAAAGAAGTCGTTGCTTACTATGTGCAAAATTACATCGTCTACATCATTTCGTTGAAAATAAATATGTGCCAGATCTCTGTAACAGTACTTAGCCATTGCACAATTGTAATGAATAATAATTGTGGAAACATTATTATAAATACTCTTTCTTGCAATTATGTAAAATAAAATTTTGTATCTTTTATTACCACTTTTAGAAGCATAAAAACCCACACCCCAACCCCTTTTAAAAGGTGAAGCATACCTGCTCATATCTTAAAGGGCTATGTCGCAATAGTTTTTTTTACCATTTACAAATTTTTATCTTTTATTACCACTTCTAGAAGCATAAAAAAACCCACACCCTAACCCCTTTTAAAAGGTGAAGCATACCTGCTCAGAAAGTATTTTTGAGTCGATCCGTATAATAAAAGATGGATAAAGGTCTAATATTTTTGGCAGTTACAAACATCACCTCAAACTTAATATATCCTAACCACATAGTGGACAACTTTTGTATTCATAAATTTTGCAGAAAATATCTAACCTTGGGTCAGAAAAATTGTTCTGGTGCACACGGGCGGAAACTGGCGGATGTATAATGGGGTATAGGAGTATAGGAGAGGGTTCAGACTATAGAAGAGTGCAAGATTTTTTCTGACTGCTTTTGACTGGCAGGAGTTATGCTCTATTAAGTAGGGGATTTTCGGAAAATTTGGATCTTTTCTACAAAATGTTTTTTTTTAAAATTCGGAATGACTCAGTGATTTTAGTTTTTAACATTAATAGTATGGAAGCCACAAAATTATAAAAAATTTATTTCACTTCAAAATCTTTTAAATCGAAAAAGTTACAGTCATTCAAAAATAAAAATTTACAAACAAATTTTTAATTTTGTCGCAATTTTTTGGCTCCCGAGGTTTACTAGTATTTGCTTTCAAATGAATAACATAACTTTAAAATCGGTAACAAAAAAAAAAAATGATTTTTGGCCGTCTTCTCAAAATATGGTCCACTGTGCGCCCCCCGTATATGTAGGATTCTTGATTTAATACTCACCAGCAGATTCCAGCGCTCGAAATTCGAGTGCAATTTCCAAACAGCTTTACTTTTCAACTTAGCCAATTCACAGACCAACACTTTTATGGTTTAGTACTATTGTGAATGAAGATAACAAACTCATTAACAAACGCATTAACAAATTTAATGTGTTAGTAGCAACTTTAAATGCAATTTACTCAAAACAAAGGAAAATATTTAAAAATCTGTAAATCTGCGAAACGGCTAAAAAGAAATACCTTTCAAATAATATACGTTTGGTCAAAATCAAGATAAAACGGTAGAACAAAACATCGGTCACAAGAAATCGCCTAGCCTATTAATATTATAGATATGGTTATAATATCTTAGGTTTGGGGATATGGGATATTCTCACTAAAATTTGGGTTATTTTTCAATAAAAAAGGGAAATTTTTTTTATTTTCTTTTCCAGAATGTTTTGCTATCACTGTAACAATTGCATATTCTTAGGCTTGAAGCCTTGAAGAATTAATTGTTGATACAAAAGAAGTAGTTTATTCTTTGGGGGATTTGAATTATATTCGATTTAAAGAGACCTGGCTCTATTCTATATAGAAAATTTAATTTACATTTCATTGTACAAAAAAAGAATTGATTACAAGAAAATATTAAATACTAAATTAACAACAACACTTAAAAAGATATCAACAAAATGGCATGGATATAATTAAATGCTCTCTATACGTTAAGAGGAGGTAAATATTGGCTAATGGCTGATTTTTCGTATGACTTTTGGGAAGGAGCAATGGGTCGATAGTTGTAGGCTCCATCAGGTGTAAGACCATCCAAAGAACCAATAACAGATGTTAGAGGAGCAACACCTTCATCAGAGAATTCGTCAGTACCATCCAATTTGGCATATTCATCTGTAATGGTGGAAAAGCGAGGGGAGGGGAACGGTGAATGTATTGTTTTACTATTTCCTGTGTTACATTAAAATTAAAACTTACTTTGAATTTCTCTTTGAGCAGCCTCGGCTTCTTCGGGAGTTTTGTATTTAATGAAGAATACTTCAGGTTTGCTGGGTTGAGACGGAGCTGGAGTAGCAATATCGTTAGCATCCAATTCATTGTCCTTCTTACTCAATACGTAGATGACGGTCTTTTCTTCTTGAGGAGCATATTCGGCCGAATATTTGACATTACCAGCACCTGAGCTGGGAGCCTTAATGAAGACAACGCGGTAGTTCTTTTGGGGCCGGCCCAAAACTAAATGTTTTTGCTTGCCTTGACTGTCGATATCTTCAGGAGCGGAAACTAAATAGAATTGTTTGCGTACAATAGGGGCAGCTGTAGTGGCAGCAGGAGGTAAATATTTATCACCACCATGAGCTGATTGTTGTGGTTCATATCCGTAACCGAATTGAGGAGCGGCTGAAGCTACAGCTATCAAGCTTAAAGCAAAAAATATAAAAATACGCATTTTCTTTTAAATTTTTTTTTTTTTTATAAGATTCAACAAAAATTTTCTAAAAATTCTAGAAGGTAATTTGTTTTTTTTTTTGGTCGACTGTATCTCGTTGAACTGTTCAAGTTGCACTGTATGTTTCTACTAATATTGCATTCGTATTTATTTCTTTAAAATGTGAAAATTTTTATCAAATTTTATCTTTAAACGGATTTAAACGCAAATCTAGGTTTGTTTCCATCTTTTTGTCGTTAATTTATTCAAGTCGTTTTGTTATTTAGTTGACAGTTTTGAGTAGTTTTTAAACTAATTATAATCGCCTTTGATCAGTCGATCGAACTGAATCATTTCAAAGACAGCAACAACCATCAACAGCAGCGGCACAAAAAAATAGTTTTATGTTTTTTTTTTTTTGTCAATTCAAAATTTTAATAATTTTTAATTACTGGAATATATTAAGGAAATATTTAATACAAACCATGAATAGTAGTTAATAATGTATTTCCAATGTAATCAATAAACATCTTTGTCTATTTTCAGTAGCAGACAGTCGGTCTACTGTGAAATGTAAATCGCAGGAATAAAGATTTTGTTTTGCTTGATCTTTGGCTATAAATTTCTTTATTGATATGATGACTTTTATCATTTTTATTTGTGTTTAAATCATAAAATGATTTCTCATTATCACAGCGCTATGCTTTTGTTTCGGTTAAATTAATTGTCAAATATTATACTAATTTAAATTCGTGTTATTATCTTATTTAAAATGTCATGATTTAATGATGCCGCCTACACAAATCTACATATTAATGTTTTGATAATTTTTATTTTTTTTTTTTATTTCAAAAAAAGTGTTGATTTTGTTTGTAGAAATTATGTCAATAGTTAAGCGTGAAGTTTTATGAGTTTTTTTTAATTACCTATTCAAATATTTTTTAGATTAGGAAAATACGTCCATTAATTTAATAAGGTTAAAAATATTAAAGCAGGAAAATTTAATCTACAACCTTGTATTGCTTTTTTGTTGTTCTTATATTTTTTTAATTTTAGTTAAATAATTGAAATAAAAAAAACATTTCAAGAATAATTCTCCCTTTATTGGGCTTAAACCGTATAGTATGGCGGAATTTTAGACATACATATATATTAGATTGTAGCTGCCCGGAAAAACTTATGTGGAGAGTTTATTCCACATAAGGAGAGTTTCACTGATAAATGAATTTTCTCTGTAATAAATGGATGTGATCTACTAGAGAAGCGGATAATATGAACTGAAACTCGAACACTTGGAATGGTTTCTTTTATCTCAGAAGAATATTTCCAATACTAGTATCTATAGAATAGTGTTACACAACTCCCATTCCTTCTTTGTACACGGCCCAGTAATTCCTAAATTGACTTTGATGTTCCGGCCCATATGTGCGAGTTGTTTTCCATTTTACGTCGAATATAAGTAGTATATATTTTAAGGGGATAAGAAGGAGTGGAGTAATTTTTGCACCGTTTTAAAAAACCAAGACATTGGAAAAACATGTACGAACAGTATTCCATTCCTCAATACCAAGGCCCTATAGGTCAGCTAACAACGTTGAATCTCCTGCGCATTAAAATCGATCCTATTCGGTTTATACCACTCAGAGATTGTGGGCAGGTCTTTATGGAGTCTGTCATTCATTGTCAGCATTTTGCCCCCCCCCCCCCAACCTCAAAAAGGCTTGGCCTACAATTGAAGTAAAATTAATGACAAATATTGCTGTCATCTGCGGAAGAGTAGATAAAATTGAAGGTGTGACGAAGAAGGTCATTATGAATGCAAGTAAAAGGGAGGGAAAAAGTACAGAACCTTGAAGTACCCCTAAATTAAGCTGAAACTCATTGGATGAGACCCTATCAATAACAACACGTATTGTGCAGTCTGTGAGAAAACTGGACATAAATCGAGAGATAAGCTTTGATATTAATACACCGTGCCACACACAGGATGGAACGCTTTGAAAAGACCAACCACTTTACTCTCACCAATATTGTGCATGGGTGGACTCCAGTGCCCAGAAAGAAAAACTGACAGGTTTCTCATAGAGCCATACTGTCGATCATTGTAAAATGAGTTGACCTCTAGATAGTTGATTAGCTGGTAATTAACCAAGCTCTCAATCAACTTTAAGAGTGTAGAGCAGTTTGCAATTGGACGATAATTTTAAAGGTTATTAGCCTCACCCTTCTTAGGGATTAGTTGGACATTGGCAACATTCCAGAAAAATGGAAAGATTCCAGCACGGTATGGAGATCTACAAAGATTGGCCAATGGGCTAGCTAGCGTCGAAGAATAAACCTTTTTAACTGCAAGAGCTCGGAAGAATAGTTTAGGCATAGTTAAAATCTATAATATTAATAGGCTAGGCGATTTCTTGTGACTGATGTTTTGTTCTACCGTTTAATCCCGATTTTGACCAAACGTATATTATTTGAAAGGTATTTCTTTTCAGCCGTTTTGTAGATTTACAGATTTGTAAATTTTATCCTTTATTTTGAGTAAATTGCATTTAAAGTTGCTACTAACACATACATAAAACAAGTAAGAAAATTATACCCTATACCATGCGTTTAGAGACCCTATCTCTTAGTCCCAACTAACTGGGCATAGAAAATAAGCAAAAACCAAATTTGAGTGGGATTTTTATTAATTTTTTTGGCTGCAAATATGAAAAAGTTCATATCGGATGCTATATCTATATATGGACTTGGTCCAAAAATGGACCGATCCTGATCATGTTTGGTAAAGTCTCTTGTATTTTGTAAAAATATATACAAACAAAATTAGAGAAAAATCAGTGCAATATTTTTGTTTTTTAATAGATTTAAGTGAAGATCGGGAAGCAGCTCTATATGGGATCAAAGTGATCATTTTTGGACTACTCATTAATGGATGTAATGAACGCATACAAACCCAATTTGAGTAAGATCTATATGACAATTTGGATCTTATGGCAATTTATGTCGATTTCATATGGGTAATTTGTATGGGGGCTAGGTCTGAACATGGACCGATTCTCACCAGTTTCAACAGCGTTCATCCCATGGCCGATAAAAGCTTATATACCAAATTTCATCAAAATATATTCATATTTGCGACCTGCAGTTTGATTACAAGGTTTACATGGACACACAGACGGGCGGACGGACGGACGGACGGACGGACATTGTTAAATCAACTCAGAAAGTGATTCTGATTCGATCGGTATAATTAAAGATGGGTCTAGGTCAAATATTTTTGGTTGTTACAAACAGCAGCACAAAGTCATTATACCCAAACCACATAGTGGTATAGGGTATAATTATACAATGCTATGTGTGTGTTTATTAAATTTGTTAATGTGTTTGTAATAAAAATGAGTTTGTTTTTTGTGTTAATTTGTGAGTTGGCTATAATTGATTAGCATACTTTTAGGGTCATTATTTAATGAAAAAATAAAATTTCCTAGAATTTGCGCCTCAATTTCGAGGGCTGGAATCTGCTAGTATTATTAAATGGCTCTAAGAATTTCGTTTTCTAATAGCTAATTGTTATTCTGAAACTTAAACAAATCAACCAACAATGAAGGTCTCCTCGTTGGAATTTTTATGTATTCATTCTTTTTATGGCCCAATCTCACATTTTTAAAGTGAAATGATTTGAGTTAAATTTAGATATCCTGTTTCTCTAACAGAGCTACAAATGAAACCACATTTGATACTTTTGGTAGCATCTTAGAAAATTTGGTATATTTAAAAAATGTACTGTTCTAGTAAACTAGATGAAACCCTTACTATGGGTTGGGAAATAAAATATTTTTTAATGTAACAGTGTTAAAATTGTAAAGTTCTTAATGTTTCGGTGTAATAATTATGGACTTATTTTACGTGTTTTTATCATTAAATAGAGGAAGTCGACATAAAATCGACGAAACGTCGGGACCAACTGTAATTGATGCATTTTTAATTACACTAGCAGATTCCAGCGCTCGAAATTCGAGTGAAATTTCTAGGCATCGTTATTTTTCCACTTAGTCAATTCACAAACCAACACTTTTATGGTTTATTATTATTGTGAATGAAGATAACAAACTCATTAACGAACACACTAATAAATTTAATAAAACACACATAGGTTATGTATAATTTTATCTATGTGTTAGTAGCAACTTTAAATGCAATTTACTCAAACTAAAGAAAAAAAAAAATTTAAAAATCTGTAAATCTGCAAAACGGCTAAAAACAAAAACCTTTCAAATAATATACGTTTGATCAAAATCGGGATAAAACGGTAGAACAAAACAACGGTCACAAGGAATCGCCTAGCCTATTAATATTATAGATCATTAAAATTTAGGCCTTATTAGCTAAAAATAAAAATCTTTTAAAATTGTGCTATATATTACGCTATATATTATTGCTCCTAGGGTTCCAATAATCCAAAATTCAGCAGTATTTGCAAAATATATGAATTTCTTGACTTAACTGTCCTATACTAGCTTGGGGTCATTTGTGGCGCCAATTCCAAATGGGTTAATGACGTCAAATTATAAAATTATCATAATCATCAAATCATAAAAATCGGTAAAATATAGCACAATTTTATTTCCCAACCCATAGTAAGGGTTTCATCTAGTTTACTAGAAAAATTAATTTATTTAAATATGCCAAAATTCATAGTTTGGCCTCGGCAAGGAATGGGTTAACGTTGTTCGATTTATTCCAAATTTTTGGCATGGAAGACAGCACTTACAAAATATTTGAATTTCTTTTATTAGCTTGGGGTCATATGTGACCCCAAGTCCAATAGGGATAATGGGGTCATATTTCTTTCGAAAATCGTAGGCTATTAAGATAAAATATAACATTTAAAATTAGAAAACTGATACATTTTAGATACAAAATATTTAGAAAGTACATTTACTGAATATTTCACAAAAAACAAATTTTTCTCGAAATCCACAAAAAAAATTCTTTGTAAAAAATTTTCTAGCAAAGGAATTTACTTAAAAATTCATACAGTTAATCTCTAATATATATTTAACTAAACTTATAAGTGCCAGATCCATTTTTGAAATTTTGTTTAAAAAAATTTTTTAAAACTTAAAAAAGGAGTTTTAAAAATTTTTTCAAAAAAATTTTCCATCTTTGGTCTCATTTCGCAATAGGTTAACAACGTGGTAATAAAACAATACTTCATGTCCGATTGCTTCTCTGTATAGGGACCGAAAAAACATGATGGCTTTAATTAATTTCTTAAAGTTTTTTTTTTAGCACTAAAGTGGTCTGGGGCATTTAATATTTTTTGGCGAGTTTTTATTCGATTTTGAAGTTATATAGCTTTTTAGGAGATAATTTAGAACTGAAATCGATTCATATAACAACTTGTCGAAAAAATTAAACTATGTAACGAAATTTTCGTAAAATCTAAATTTGAATTTTCGTCGCTCTAAATTTTTTTTGATTGACCCAAAACTTTGTATTTCTCAGTTTTTTTTGCTACTCGCATGTTTCCAGGGGGTGAGACCGAGATTTTGAACACTTTTTTTTATTAAGTGCCACCCTAATGTCTATACACATTTAGCATCGGAGTGTGATTTGAGTAGGAATCGGAGTCGGACCTTAAAAATTTCAGCGGATGGAATTGGAGTCGGAGCTGGAACTTTTTTTAACGACTCAACAGCCCTGTGTTCAGGAGTACCTATACCACTATGTGGTTTGGGTATAATGACTGTGTGCTGTTGAAACTACCAAAAATATTTAGCCCAGACCCATCTTTTATTGTACCGATCGACTCAGAATCACTTTCTTAGCAGATTTAGCTATGTCCGTCCGTCTGTCCGTCTGTGTGTCCATGTAAACCTTGTAATCAAACTACAGGTCGCAAATATGAATATATATTAATTTTTTTTTTTTTTTTGTTGTTTTTGTTTGGCTGTAGGTCGTTGAATAAATAAAAAACTTTTGATTTTTATATAAATTAATGAAATTTGGCATATAAACTTTTATCGGCCATAGAATGAACGCTATTGAAATTGGTGATATTCGGTCCATGTTCAGACCTAGTCCCCATACAAATGACCCCTATGAAATCGAATTAAATTGCAATAAGATCCAAATTATCATATAGATCTCAGTCAAATTGAGTTTGTGTGTATTTATTACATCCATTTATTAGTTGTCCAAAAATAAACCCCATATGTCATAGGCCCCATATAGAGCTGCTTCCCGATCTTCACTTAAATCTATCAAAAAACAAAAATATTGCAAAGATTTTTCTCAAATTTGGTTTGTATTGTTTTTTCCAAATATAAGTGAATTTACCAAATATGGTCAGGATCGGTCCATTTTTCCACCTAGTCCCCATATAAATGTAGCATCCGATATGAACTTTTTCATATCTGCAGCCAAAAAAATTAATAACAATGCGACTCAAATTTGGCTTATGTTTATTTTCTTCATCCAATTACTTGAACCGAAGAGAGAGCGTATCTCAACCATGCTATAGGGTGTCGTATTGTTGGTCTAGACCGACTATAATTATACCCTATACCACTATGTGGTTTGGGTATAATGACTTTGTGCTGCTGTTTGTAACTACCAAAAATATTTGACCTAGACCCATCCTTAGTTATACCGATCGAATCAGAATCACTATCTGATTTGATTTAACGATGTCCGTCCGTCCGTCCGTCTGTCTGTGTGTCCATGTAAAGCTTGTTATAAAACTGCAGGTCGCAAATATGAATATATATTAATGAAATATGGTATATAAGCTTTTATCAGCCATAGGACAAACGCTATTGAAATCGTTCCATGTTCAGACCTAGTCCCCATACAAATGACCCCTATGAAATCGAATTAAATTGCCATAAGATCCAAATTATCATATAGATCTCAGTCAAATTGAGTTTGTGTGTAATTATTACATCCCTTTATTAGTTGTCCAAAAATAAACCCCATATGTCATAGGCCCCATATAGAGCTGCTTCCCGATCTTCACTTAAATCTATCAAAAAACAAAAATATTGCAAAGATTTTTGTCAAATTTGGTTTGTATTGTTTTTTCCAAATATAAGTGAATTTACCAAATATGGTCAAGATCGGTCCATTTTTCCACCTAGTCCCCATATAAATGTAGCATCCGATATGAACTTTTTCATATCTGCAGCCAACAAAATTAATAACAATGCCACCTAAATTTGGTTTATGCTTATTTTCTTCATCCAATTACTTGAACCGAAGAGGTAGGGTATCTAAACCATGGTATAGGGTGTCGTATTGTTGGTCTAGAGCGACTATAATTTTCTTACTTGTTTTAATATAAAATAATTTTTGTAAGTACTTCGAAATCGTGGGCAAACTTGGTCATGTAAATCTTGAGTGAACGTGGCTGGCTCTACATTAGTTTTCTCTCAACTAAAAGTCTAGTAGTGTGACAAAGTTTTTTATATTTGCGAAATATTTCTTCCTTCTGCTTTGTATTTTTTTTTCAAAATTGCGTTGTTGTTTCAAATTTGCAAAAAAAAAAAAAAATGTTGAAACGAAACTGTAGAAACAAAAAGTAATTTATTGCAGTATCTTGATCAAAAATGACTTGCATGACTTGTGTCGTTTTAAAGATCATGATCATATTATCATCAAGATCACTATTCACTTATAGGCTTTATGTTTCTGTTGTTGATAATTTATAACTGTCAAAATTAACAAATTTTAAAAAATGCAAATTTTACTATATTATTCACACAAGACGATACAAAAATTTATCGTCAACTTTATAAATTTTGACAGATTTCAAATATTAGTATTTAAATATATTTCGTATTTAGATTTTAGGTCTAAATTAAAGGTTTGTGTTATGCGTTAGTTGATACAAATGTTTCTCTAATTGATAATAAAATTGTCGCCATTATTTGTGGTATTTATGTCATTGTTGTATCGTAAATTTTCAATTTATTTATTTTTTTTTTCACAAACTAAAGTTCGGTTTATATTTTATAGACAAGTTTTTATATTATTATATATGTTATTGTTATTGTGACCTATTTAACCTTGCTTCTTTTTTTAGATACCGATTAAATTATTAAGTTTTTTTTTTATATTAAATATATTATATATATTATGATTTAAGAGGCAATAAGGTTTTTTGGTTATTTCTCACGATTATACAAATAGTTTTTATTGCCAAATTCTTTATTTTTTTTGAATTTAAATTTTATTAAATAATAAAAATAATAACTCCAGTTTATATAATACAAAATCTTTAGCTAGAATTTGTGCTGATGTTTGTAACTACCAAAAATATTTGATCTAGAACCATCTGTTATTATACCGATCGACTCAGGATCACTTTCTGAGTCGATTTGGCGATGTCCGTCCGTCCGTCCGTCCGTCCGTCTGTCTGTCTATGTGTCCATGTAAACCTTGTAATCAAACCACAGGTCACAAATATGATAATATTTTGATGAAATTTAGCATATGCGCTTCTACTGACCATGGGATGGATGAACGCTGTTGAAATTGGTGATAATCGGTTCATGTTCAGACCTAGCCCTCCTATGAGATCGACTTAAATGGTCATAATATCCAAATTATCATATAGATCTCGGTCAAATTGGGTCAGTATATGTTTAATACATCCATTTATCAGTGTTCCAAAAATAAAACGTATAGGACAATTCTTAGTCATAGCCCTCATATGAAGCTGATTCCCGATCTTCACAAAAAACAAAAATATTGCACAAATTTTTCCGAAAGGAAAAAAATTAATAACGTTAATTGAATCTAACGCTCGGTACATAGTATCGGTCTAGCGCGACTAAAATTTTCTTACTTGTTTCAATTTTCTTTTGTAGTTGCTACGTAAAATCATTTACATTTACACTGTGAATTTGCTTTCAACAACGCAATTTTTTTTTTGACATTTTAAAATGTCAATATATAAATATACATACATACGATTACATAAATATACATACGAAAAAATATATATTTTTAAATTCTTTAATTATTCAGCCCTGTTCTTGAAACGTTGTTATTTGAATAAGAGTGAATTTAAAATCACATGAAATTGAAATTTTGGGTTTCTTGAAACCACTTTTTTTATTTATTTAATAGAAACATATGTTTGAGTTAAGAACATATGTTATCTAGAAACCGAGGTGCCATATGGTTCTTTATTCAGTTTCACAAAAAAACTTTTAAGTATTTTGTGCATGTTTTTTCTTAAGTTTATAGCAAAAGTATAAAGAAAAATATTTTCTTTTAAAATAACAACTTATTTGTTCATTTAATTGTTTTTGTTCTTCAATTTCATTCAATTAAAAATGACTTTTCAATTTTTAAAAAGTTAGGCATCACCAAAAAAAATTCGATATTCAAATAAATTGGATTTGACTGGCATCACTACTGTTTCGAACAAATGCAAAAAAATAAAAATATGTGATTTGATGAAATTTTTTTTTTAATTCCTTTATTTGCAATAATTAGTGCATCTATGTTATAATTGAAAAAATTATAATGGAAAATAGATTGTGTAAATAAAAAGTTTTTATTGTAGTTATAGAACAGCATCATCGCAAAAAGTGAGTTTTATTAACATCGACCACTTATTACGAGTTTTTTTTTAAATCAGCGCAAAATGAAGACGTTTTTTAAAATCGTTTTTTTTTCATAAAATTAATGTCTAATTTTTTAAAATAATGACAAGGTTCAATAAAAAACATGTTAGAGTTTAAATATCAATTAGTTTTTTTTTTATCTCTTAAGACCTGCTTAGTAGAAAAAAAAGGGCATTTCTTTTGATTTCACAAAGCCTTTCCATGTGAATTAAAACGAGAAAAATATTCTTAATGAAATTAGAGAACAGCAAAAAACTCGTAGATTTAAGAATTTTTTCAACAGGGGTGATGTACAATATATATAGAATGTTTTAATGAAGACTTGTTTGATTTAACTGAATTTTTTATTGAAACATCAGAGAATAGCGAAGATGTGGAAATTATTTTGGGTTTGTTAGAATGCTGTGAAAGTTCAAGTAATGTACAAAAAAAGACGAAGGAGAGAGTGTGTTAAACAATGGCGAGTTGATCGATCTGAACGAGACTCATTTTCCTTTGTTATGAAAGAGCTTTCTTGTGACACGTCCTCTCTTTTGCAGTTGCTACCTATACACTGTGAATTTGCATGCAACAACGCTTGACATTTCTATAAATTTTATAAGAAAATCTTCTTCAGTTCTTATATTTGTAACATACGGAAAAAATATTTTACATTTACATTTTATTATTGTATAAATGAACCAAATATAATGAAAGATTTAATGGTGCGAAATAGAGCAGAAGAACTAAAAATTCATAACTACACTGTATTCTTAATCGGACCGGCTTCTGGTATTTCAGCTTTCGTCAGCGATTTATTGATAATTGTTATGTTATAATTGAATAGATTGTTTCTATATGAAATTTTTCCACTTAGGGCGGCTGTGAGGTTGGAACCTGCGTCTATCTCACATACACTCGTACTTGCACTCCTTGGTCATGTGCTTTAATACACTCACCTAAAGTCAGCAGTGTGGTTAATAATCAGTTTTCATACCGTACATCTTTTACTTCGTATTAATCTTAGAAGATACATCTCTGTTCCAACAAACAATCGTTATTTTAGAATTTTTTGAATATTTATGCATTCTAATTTCCACTAATCTCAATTTCGTAAGAGTTGCTATATGTGATGTATGGTTTGTACATTCCACATATTGTACTTTTTACATATATTAGGGATGTTTCTCTGAAGTGAATTTTTAATAGTTTGTTTGATTTTGACGTCCTATTAGACATATTTCAATTAATACTGTAATTAATATGCAATATTTGATTTTGTTTCCAATCGTGCGATTTCTGGCATTTCAGCCAGCATTTCAGCGATGTATTGAACATTGTGATAATTGTTATGTTGCCTTTTATAAATAAGTACCTTTTATAAAAAAGTATTTTTTATATAAAAGCACCTTTTATAAAAAAGGTTATTTATAAAAAAGTACCTTTTATAAAAAAGTACCTTTAATAAAAAGTTACTTTTATAAAAAAGTACCTTTTATAAAGAAATACTTTTTATAAAAAAGTAACTTTTATAAAAAAGTACCTTTTATAAAAAATACCTTTTATAAAAAAGTACCTTTTATAAAAAAGTACCTTTTATAAAAAAGTACCTTTTATAAAAAAGTACCTTTTATAAAAAAGTACCTTTTATAAAAAAGTACCTTTTATAAAAAACTACCTTTTATAAAAAAGTACCTTTTATAAAAAAGTACCTTTTATAAAAAAGTACCTTTAATAAAAAAGTAACTTTTATAAAAAAGTACCTTTTATAAAGAAATACTTTTTATAAAAAAGTACCTTTTATAAAAAAGTACCTTTTATAAAAAAGTACCTTTAATAAAAAGTTACTTTTATAAAAAAGTACCTTTTATAAAGAAATACTTTTTATAAAAAAGTACCTTTTATAAAAAAGTACCTTTTATAAAAAATACCTTTTATAAAAAAGTACCTTTTATAAAAAAGTACCTTATATAAAAAGTACCTTTTATAAAAAAAGTACCTTTAATAAAAAAGTAACTTTTATAAAAAAGTACTTTCTATAAAAAACTACCTTTTATAAAAAAGTGCCTTTTATAAAAAAGTACCTTTTATAAAAAAGTACCTTTTATAAAAAAGTACCTTTTATAAAAAAGTACCTTTTATAAAAAAGTACCTTTTATAAAAAAGTACCTTTTATAAAAAAGTACCTTTTATAAAAAAGTACCTTTTATAAAAAAGTACGTTTTATAAGTAAGTAAGTACCTTTTATAGAAAAGTACCTTTTATAAAAAAGTACCTTTTATAAAAAAGTACTTTTTTTTATAGAAAAAGTACCTTTTATAAAAAAACTACCTTTAATAAAAACGCTAATTTTATAAAGAAGTACCTTTTATAAAGAAGTACTTTTTATAGAAAAGTACCTTTTATAAAAAAGTACCTTTTATAGAAAAAGTACCTTTCATAAAAAAACCTTTTATAAGAAAGTACCTTTTATAAAAAAGTATTTTTTATATAAAAGTACATTTTATAAAAAAGTACTTTTTATAAAAAACTACCTTTTATAAAAAAGTACCTTTTATAAAAAAGTACCTTTTATAAAAAAGTACCTTTTATAAAAAAGTACCTTTTATAAAAAAGTACCTTTTATAAAAAAGTACCTTTTATAAAAAAGTACCTTTTATAAAAAACTACCTTTTATAAAAAAGTACCTTTTATAAAAAAGTACCTTTTATAAAAAAGTACCTTTTATAAAAAACTACCTTTTATAAAAAAGTACATTTTATAAAAAAGTACCTTTTATAAAAAAGTACCTTTTATAAAAAAGTACCTTTTATAAAAAAGTACCTTTTATAAAAAAGTACCTTTTATAAAAAAGTACCTTTTATAAAAAATACCTTTTATAAAAAAGTACCTTTTATAAAAAATTGTGATGATAAGCAAAACTATGAATATGGAATTTCTCCGTTACATGCCAGAATTTGGTATTTTAAAACTAGCGTATACAATTTCGCGAGAAGGAGAACATTTTGATAAGAACGCAATGCCAAAAGAAAAGCTATCTGCTTGAAAAATATTATAAAAAATGAATTTCTTAAGAAGCTTGGACTGAAAGTAGACTGCCCCTTATGATACAAATTTAATCGATTTCATAGATTAACATTTGCTACATTCAGTGACATTAAAACCAATCTTTAAGGGAAATTTGTATGGGGACTAGATCCAAACATGGCCCAATTCTAACAAATTTAGTAGGGTTCATCTTTGGGTCAAAAACACTTTAAGATCAAAATTTCGGCACATTATCTTTATATTTGCAACATGTAATATTAGCACCAAAATAATATTAAACTTTGATAGGATATATTGAAGCTCTCTGTGGACCTAGCACACTCTGCCAGCACTCGTTCTAAAGGTAAAGAAGCTGTCTTTCAAAATCATTTTAAAATACCTTAATTAATTTAAAAGTTATGATTTTTGCAACGAAAAAACTCAAAAGGCCCCACTGTGCGCCGTCATACTTTTACAAAGATAATCTTTAGAATGTTGGCACAAATATTAATTTATTTTTCACTTTTGGCTTTGTCATATTTTTGAAACTTTTGTAATATTTTTCAGTGTAGTAAGGGTTAAACATTTGTGACAATTTGTTATGAATTCTGAGAGGGTACGGCCAATTCGTTCGTTGCTTATAACTAAAAGAAGGTCCAATATGCAAAAAAGACCAAAAAATTTACATTTACTGTTAGGGAGGAGAATGATATCATAGCAATTTTAAATACAATGCCTACTCTTTGTTAGACTTCTTCAGCTTATGTGATAAAATACGTCTTTATTTATAAAATAATAATACTGAATTTGCACAAAATATGCAAGAAATATGAATAAATTTATCTGCAAAGACCTCTAGACTGTGGCGTTTCCGAAAGATTTAATAAAAGATTTATAACTAAAATTTATCTAACAAATTCTCCTAATACCGCAAAATTTATGAAAATAAACAATTTATTATTATATTAATTAGAGAACAAAAAAAAAAAAAAAACAAATCGACTTTTGAATACAATCGATTTAAAACAAATCGAAAACTCAGTCATTACTCTATAAGTATAGTTAAAAATTTTTCATTGAAAATCGGCATAATAATATGAAACAAAAAAATAATAATAAAAACAAAACTCAATTTGAATAAATTTTGGGTCAACAAAATAGTCGGCGTTTAATGTTATACCAAATTATGGCTAATATTAAACTAAAGTTATGGCTAAAAACACCTTAACGCATGGACAACCACCACATTTTTGTCAAATAAATAGCTTGGCAACAAAAAAAAAAAAAAAATAAAAAAAAATATTTCATATCGTTATAGATTAGGCTTAAATTTTGCCTCAAAAGAAGATTTACTATGGAATGCAAACAAAAAATCTGCATATTTTAAGTAAAACCAAGAAAAAAAAAAGAGAGACAAGTTTATGTGATCTTCTTTTGAATAGTGAATATTGAAAAAACCCATATGAAAAATTTACCTATATAAGTTAACAGATAATAAGGAATTAGTATACAGTGCAGTGTTGCAATTCAAACAAGAAACAAGTCAAAGATAACAAACAATACGAAAAAAAAAGGAATAAACAAAGAATTTTAAAAATTTGTGATTAAAAAAAAAAAATAAAACAAAAAAATCTTAAAAATGCATGTTTTTATAGTTTTATCAGCTTTATTAGCAGCTGCATGTGCTGCTCCTGAATATAGTTACCAACAATCAGAACAAATAAGTGGAGGTTATAGTGGACTACCTGCTGGCCTACAGACCTCAAGTCTGGGACGTGGTGGTGATAAGTATTTACCTCCAGCTGCAACCACCGCTGCACCAATTGTACGCAAACAATTTTATGTTATCTCTGGACCTGAAGACATTGATAACCAAGGTAAAACTAAGCACTTGGTATTGGGACGCCCACAAAAGAACTATCGTGTTGTATTCATTAAGGCTCCTAGCTCTGGAGCTAATAATGTTAAATACTCGGCCGAGTTTGCTCCTCAAGAAGAAAAGACTGTCATCTATGTATTGAACAAAAAGGAAAATGAATTGGATGCCAGTGATATTGCTACTGCAGCACCCACGACAGCCAGCAAACCAGAAGTATTTTTCATTAAATACAAAACTGATGATGAAGCTCAGCAAGCCCAACATGAAATCCAATGTAAGTCACATCAAATATAGTTTACAAACTCGTAATAATTTCTCTTTAAATCGTTGGTCTTGTTTAGCCGAATACGATAAATTGGGTGGTACCAACGAAGTTTCTGATGAAACTACTGCTCCTGTAACTTCAGTAATTGGTTCTTTAGATGGCCTCAATCCCGATGGTAGCTACAACTACCGCCAAGTCAATAGCAATAACGGTCCGTCTGAGGTTGGAACACTGCAAGTTCCTAGTACACAATATTTGCCTTCTTTGTTCAAGCATAAAGCTTGAGGAAATGAGCTGGGGCTTTTACACTTTGGTTATTTTATGTTATAAATTCTTGCTAAAAATTTTAGAGTAATATTTTTATTATTTAGTTTGTAAGTTACAAATATGGAATACATCGCTTATAGTTGCCATATTCTCACATATGTATGTATGTATATGCATATGTATTTATATAATGGCGATAATAAAAAAAATATTTTTGATAAAAAAAAAATGATTTTTTTTTTATTAAGTGTTGCAATTCGGGTTTGGATTTCGAGTAGAATTCTTCTGATTTATAACTGCTCGCTTCCTGGCAATTTTGGGCCACGCAAACGGGAATTAACAATTATTAAAAACAAGTAAAACTGTTAAATTAAGCTATGTCGAAAGCCTGCATTTACATTAATATGGACTTATTGAGCGTGATATCCACCGACAGAAGGACAGACAGTCATCGCTATAGAGTATATCGATCCTTGTTATAAGGATCAAGAAAGTATATAGTTTTGGGGTCTCGAGAATTTATTTCGATGCGTTACAAACGGAATGACAAACCTATATATACCCCTTGCACATTGGTGTGGAGAGTATAAAAAATCTAGCCATTATAATTTGAAATCTAGCCTTAGTGATGACAGCCTTGGTTGTAATATTGTATTTAGAACACGGGTGAAGGGCATCAAAGATTTGGCAGTGCCATTCTTTTGCATTAATATAAAGAAGATAGATAATTCTTTTTTATATTGCTCAAATCAAACTGAATATATATTTTCCAATTGCTCCACTGTGGTCCCAAATCCATTTTTTTTTTGCATAAATTCTAAAAATATTGTTAGAGCTTTAATTTTTGGTATATTTAAAGATCATTGCATACTAAGAAATTAGAAAAATAATTTTTCTTATCGGACCACGCCCACAGCCCACTCGCACTAAATACTTACTTAAGCTTTAATCGGCAAATAAATTAAAGAACAAAAATATTTGTCATGGATTTTAACATTTATTTCATATTTTTTAAAAACTTAAAATAATAATTAAATATATGTGTGGATATACACTAGTGGCGATTAAAATAGGACCACCTGCTTTTTTTTTAATTTTATGTGGATATTGTATTCCACATCAAGTTCGTAAGAATTTTCAAAACATTCATTGTCAGATCCACTCTCGTCGTCATCCAAATTATTATTTGTGGAACAAAATGTCGGTGATAACCACTCGAGGAAATGCAATTTTCTTGTTTTTCAGTCTTCTCTTCGCAAGAAACAGACTTGATAGTAGTGGATCCGAAGAATCCACAGCTCTATGGAAAACATCACTTATGTTATTAATTCTGCTATTTTGTCTAGCGTGTGACCGTCTATCGTGCTTATAAAATTTGTTCCGAGCTTCGGATGCACTTTCTCCTAAGCACCCCACAGGCAGTATAGAAGCTGCAATGACCTCTGAACCATGTATTAAAATTTTATGATCAGTGGCTGACATAGGATACCAAGGATATTTGCTCATGTATAATTTAGCAGCTCGTTCGCAGAATTTTTTGAATTTATCCACGTTAACTTTATAGTCGCACGATATCGTTATTACTGTAATATGAAAATTTTTGAGGACATCCAAATCGAAGTCCAATATTGATGAAAACAATTCAATATTGGAAAAGGCTCTTCTCGCTGTATTGGTTTGGTTTCTTTAGCAAATTCAATTTTAATCGGCCTGTAATATCTAATGGATTGTGGTGTGCTGTTAACCCAAAGGACTCTGCCCAAACAGTCTAAAAGCGTAAGAGGTATTAGAGTTGTGACGAATAATGATTGATCGGTGGAATTTGATCTCTCTGTTTCGAAGCTTTGCTTGTACGTACTTTGCCCCGACGAACCATCAAATCCATATCTAGCAATCAAATTCACTTCGCTAATATCGGAAAATAGACTAAATACTTCTTGTTGCATTAAAATTATACGACTCGCTGTATGGTCCAACAAATTTTGTAACGGCACCTGAGCAATGGTTTCTGAAATTTGTACCCCACACGGTCTACATTTCACCTTAGCAGCAAACAATTGTTTATATATGGGGTATATATCACAGTTGTGGTTTTTATTCTGAAGCCTTATGTTTATATACTGCTGTTTTGAAAGCCCATTTTCAATTAAAAATGCTAAACCTTCATCCGGGGCCATAGAAACCGGTCCTTGAATTGACAGTTTTTTTCTTATTTCTGTTGATATTGCTGTCGTAGCCAATGTTTTTTTCAAAACGAATGAAACATCGTGCTCTTTTGTCTTCTTTGCAGAAATGGCAGCAGCATGAACCAGAAGTGGTGTATTGTGATTATGCTCCACGGACAAATCAGATGCTAGTTTTCGCTTTAATCGCAAGCTTCCTTCATTATATTTTAAATGAGGTCGTCCTACAGTATTTGATGGTGGGGTAATGTGGTCAATTTGCTCAATATTGACAATCATATTTGTTGAATCCACCTTGATGGGCTTGTTTAAAACTCTCCAATTTGTTGTTGTACTTCGGTAAATATTTTTTTATTTCATTTATTTTGTTAACATTTAGATTTTTATTAATTCTTTGCAGTACCCTATCAATTATTATATCGTTTCTGCGTCCATTTACTTGCCAAAACGATAGCATTTCGTCACGGCTAAACGAAAATTGCGCTAAAGTGAAATGAAAATTGTGGGAGTTTGCTGAAAAATGCTGATTAGATCTAAATTTAAATATATAATACACACTTCGACGAACACTTCTGCGTATGTATGATCATGCAACTTCTTGCCCAAATACAAGGTTTTGTCTACGAAACATATAGGTTATGTTGACTATAACACCACGTAATTACAACACTCAAAAATATTGACAAGGACACAATACATATAAAATTGGAAATATTGCTTTAAAACTACTTACCTTGGGCTTGACTTTCCATTATATATCGACTTTATAATTTTTTTTTACACTTTGTTGTTAAAAAAAATGTAACACTGCAGGATAGCTTATTTAATTCCACGTGTTTAAACTTCCAACTTTGATAGCATGGCAGAGTGGCAGTATTGCCACATAATTTTTTTTATAATATTTTTCTGATTGCTAGGGGTGTTGCCAACAATAAAATACATTCACTTTTAAAAATTTATTAATTTTTTTTTTATTTCTGCCAAAAAAAAAGTATTTGAGACCACAGTGTGCTCTGGCATATTACAAATAAATACGATATAGTTATATATTACAGTTCGGCCAACCTGATAAATTGATTGAACTCAATTAACAAAAAAAAAAATAAATAAATAGTGAGGAGACCCCTTATATATAAACAAGTTCTTATCAATGTCCCACGATATCCAACTTCTTAAATTATTTGACTCAAAAATAGCCTTATATGGAATCTGGGTTAATTGACATTTTTCAATATTCTATATTACATACCTATCTTTATCCAATATCTTACTAATTACATAAGGGCCACGGTACTTTTCTTTTAAATACAACAGAATCTCCAACTAAATACTTTTTGGTTTTGATTATATTCCTGAGACCGTTCAATACATTCTAAAGCCTCCAACCTTGTCTCATTTATGTTTCTCTTTATTATTTCTTTTTCTGTTATTTGAATATTCGGTAAATTCATCAATAATAAGTCCACGTTTATTAACACCAAAGATAAGTTGACTTGGTGTTTCCTTTGCAGTACTGTGAACAGTGTTATTAATATCAAATTCTATTTCAGATAATTTTAAAGACCAATCAGCATGTTGGAAATGTTCACTTAATTTGCTTAACACTGCCTTAATAATACGCTTTACACGTTCAACTTGGCCATTTGCTTGTGGTGATGAAACTGCAACTTTGACATGATCAATATTGTTTTTATTTAAAAACTCTTTAAATTCATTTGACATACACTAGTCGGCTTAATTATTTTGACAAAAACAAAATGATGCATTTTTGTATTAAATTTTTAGTTGTCTTTATAAAATATATTTTTTTTTGTTTTGTTTTGTTTAGATATTGCTAATATAAACTGAAAAACAAGTGGGATTTTTATTAATTTTTTTGGCTGCAGATATGAAAAAGTTCATATCGGATGATATATATATATGGGGACTAGGTCCAAAAATGAACCGATCCTGATCATGTTTGGTAAAGTCTCTTTTATTTTGCAAAAATATATACAAACAAAATTTGAGAAGAATCAGTGCAATATTTTTGTTTTTTAATAGATTTAAGTGAAGATCGGGAAGCAGCTCTTTATGGGGCCAAAGGGATCATTTTTGGACTACTCATTAATGGATGTAATGAACTCATACAAACCCAATTTGAGTAAGATCTATATGAAAATTTGGATCTTATGGCAATTTATGTCGATTTCATAGGGGTAATTTGTATGGGGGCTAGGTCTGAACATGGACCGATTCTCACCAATTTCAATAGCGTTCATCCCATGACCGATAAAAGCTTACATACCAAATTTCATCAAAACATATTCATATTTGCGACCTGCAGTTTGATTACAAGGTTTACATGGACACACAGACGGACGGACGGACGGACGGACATTGTTAAATCAACTCAGTGATTCTGATTCGATCGGTATAATTAAAGATGGGTCTAGGTCAAATATTTTTGGTTGTTACAAACAGCAGCACAAAGTCATTATACCCAAACCACATAGTTGTATAGGGTATAATAACTAAGTACAGATTCTTTCATAAAAAATTGGCATAAGTATTTGGACAAGTTACTATTATAAAACAAGTAAGAAAATTATAGTCGGTCTAGACCGACTATACGAACCCTATACCATGCGTTTATAGACCCTATCTCTCAGGCCCAACTAACTGGATATAAAAAATAAACATAAACCAAATTTGATTGAAAAAGTTCAGACCGGATGCTATATCTATATGGGGACTAGGCCCAAAAATGGAATGATCCTGACCATGTTTGGTAAGGTCTCTTGTATTTTGCAAAAATTGTTTTTTGATAGATTTAAGTGAAGATCGGGAAGCAGCTCTATATGGGGCCTATGACTAAGAGTTGTCCCATAGGGATCATTTTGCACTACTGATTAATGTATGTAAGAAACACATGCAAACCCATTTTTTGCTGTAAATGCCCATATAGAAAATATAAAACATTCAATAAATATTAATATTAATATTAATATTAATATTGGAAAGCAAAAAAAAATTCAAATTTGTAATTTTATTTTATATCAAACATTAAAAATTGTAATATGTACTTATTGGCACAGTGTTGCCACCATATAAAAATAACACTTATAACCAAACTAAAGTAACCTAGTTTCGATAAAAGTTTTTATATTTGGAAGTTGGTTTTTAAAATCACATGCACTTCCATATCAAACACCCATAAATTTATGTGTTTATTTTTTTTTTTGTGATGACTTTGACATATAGACATCTCAATCGAAGTCTAATCTGGGGTTCTTTGCTTGCTAGTTGTTTTAGAAATTGTATGTCAAAATTATTTGTTTATATCGATTTGAGTGGACAAAATTCTATTTCACAACCTCGATATTAAAAAAAAATCCATTAATATTTAAACTTAACGGAATTTTTATTGGTAATTTTAAACAATTTACAAAATATACAATTAATAGAAAATAAAAAATTAACAGGATATTCATTTTAAGCTCGTTCTTTTACTTCTACAACTTCTGCCAGTTGTTAATTTATTTGTTAGTTCTATACTTACGGTTGGGTGGCAAATAGTTTTGTTGAGTATTGATACCGGTATGAGTGATTTGTACAGCATCAACATTGTTTTGGGATTGATCAATACCACTACCATCCGATAATCCAGAAGAACCAACACTATGACCAATGACAGAGGATACAGGAATTTGACCTTCATTGGTGAGATCGCTGCTGCCACCGAGAGCATCATATTGAGCCTGTATGGTATGTTGAGCATGTATGGCTTCTTCGGGTGTCTTGTACTTAATAAAGAATACTTCAGGCTTGTTGTTAATGGGAGCAGGCGTGTTAACTTCAGCGGTAACATCGAGAGCATTTTGTTTCTTGGACAAAACATAAATGGCAGTTTTTTCTTCATTAGGAGCAAGATCAGCAACAATCTTGGCTTTTGCAAAGTTGGATGAAGGAGTATCAATGAATACCACACGATAGTTCTTTTGAGGTTGTCCTATTTGGATGTGACGTACAATTTCTTGTTGGTCATCGTCGGAAGGAGCAGTATGAATATAGAAGTGCTTAGAAACAATTGGTGCTTGGAAGCTGTGTTTTTGTTCAATCTGTTGGAAAGAACCAGAATTGCTGCCAAAACCACTAATAAATCCCGAGCCTGGGGCACTGCTGAAGCTAGTACCGAAGCCAGCATTACCTTCGGACCCTCCACCAAATCCTAACTGAGTGGATGATATAAAACCGGAGTTACCAACTTGACCACCAAAGTATGGATTACCTGCAGCTGTAGGTGAATACGATGTATCAATGGATCCGGGTGCTTGAAGAAATTTACCACCTCCACTGCTATGGCCTTGGTTATAACGGTAACCTAAACTTAAATCTGGACGGCCATTAGCACAGCTAAAAAGCATCGAAGCGCAAGCAAATAACTAAAATTGAGAGATAAAATGTTATAGAGATTTTTCTTAAAGTAACAAATATTTATCACTTTTGTGTAATTTGCTGTTGTTTAGTTGTTTTAACATATTTTAATTGTTTTATTAACATATTTCGCTCATTCTTTATAACGTTTTTTCTTTGGTTTTGTTTCAAAGTGGAAACTCACCACAAACTTATTCATGCTCAATTTATACAGTTCAGGACTTTTTCACAAAAACTTTTTCAAATAACTGTCTCTAAACAGTTGTTGAAATCGTACTGGTGTCTTACAACCAAAAATCTAACAATTTTATACCTCTGAAAAAATAGCGATGTTTGCCCAAAACTGAAATAATGAAAACCTATTGATATATTTTAATTAAATCTAATTAAAGAAATTTTGTATCAAACCGCATGTATAACAATTTATTAAAATTTACGAATAGTTATAAAACTCTTAACAAATATCCGGGCTGGCTGAATTACTTGTCCAGTCATACGACTCATACTAAAAGGTGCTAATTCGTTTGATTTCTTCAACTAAATACGAGTATTATGACTTTGGCAGAATAAAAAATGCACAACAGAAATTAAGCATAATGTTGTTTTTGGAAGCGATTGAAACGATCAGAAAAACCTTTATATGTATCTACCCAATGAGAAATTTGAGGAAAAAGAAAATGACATTGAAATATACAATTTAAATCATTATATTTTATATATTTCAAATTTAATATCATCATTGACTAGACAGCTACTAGAAAATTAAAAATTTTATTAAATAAATAATTTTTCGGTTTTCATAGAAGTAACTTCAAACTTACATCATTATACAGACCCTTATAGCTATATAAAAAAAATCATTCAAAATGAAAATGGCATCCCAATCTTTTACCATAATTACAGACGTGTCAATACTAAATCAGTGAACTGTAATATAAATTTTGTTAATAAATAAACATAAGAAAAACTTTAGACTTATATCAAACAAGCAAGAATATTAAAGTCGCCTGTGCTGAATCTTTGATAGCCTCCACCCATGTTCTAACCAAGGTTGTAAGCACTAAGAAACAAAAAAGGCTAGATTTCACATTATCATGGCTAGATTGTTACAATGAAGATTAAAATTAATAAGACAATTACAAAATTTTAGGTATTTTCGTTTTTTTTTTATTATTGAAAGCAAGTATTAAATGTAATCAGGACTAATGTAAACACATACAATCACATTTTTGTTTTTTGGTTTATTTGCGATGCATACACATTTTTTTGTTTGTTGTTGTTCACGCATAAAAAAAATCATGTGAATCCGATCACAGGGGAGATGTGTAAACATCTAGTAATTAAAGATTTTTTATGGCACTTTTTTAAAATCAAACAGAAAGCGCCATATATGTACCACTTATAGCAAACAACTGCAGAGGCTCTGCAATAAAAAAATATTTATTAATATTTATTAGTTCAACCGGTTAATATTTAATTTTTCATTTTTAATTTTTCGTTTTTAATTTTTTATTTTTCATTTTTTATTTTCCATTTTTCGTTTTTCATTTTCAATATTTTAATTTTTAACTTTTTTATTTATTATTTTTCATTTTTCATTTTAAATTTTTCATTTTTTATTCATTCTTAATTTTTCACTTTTCGTTTTTCGCTTTTCATTTCTAGTTTTTCATTTTTCACTTTTTAATTTCCTTTTTCACTTTTTATTGTTCATTTTTTATTTTTCATTATTCATTTTTATTTTTCATTTTTTATTTTTCATTTCTCAATTTTCGATTTTCGTTTTTCATTTTTTATTTTTGATTTTTAATTTTTTATTTTTCATTTTTAATTTTCCATTTTTCATTTTTCATTTTTCATTTTTTATTTTTTATTTTTTATTTTTCTTTTTTCATTTTTCATTTTGCGTTTTTCATTTTTCTTTCTTCATTTTCCATTTTTGATTTTTGATTTTTATTTTTTATTTTTCATTTTTCATTTTTTAGTTTTCATTTTTCTTTTTTCTTTTTTAATTTTTTATTCTTCATTTTGCTTTTTCCATTTTTCATTTTTTATTTTTAATTTTTCGTTATTTACTTTTAATTTTTAATTTTTCATTATTCATTTTTATTTTTGATTTTTTATTTTCCATTTTTCATTTTTCACTTTTCGTTTTTTGTTTTTCGCTTTTCATTTTTTATTTTTGATTTTTAATTTTTTTATTTTTCATTTTTCATTTTCCATTTTTCATTTTTTATTTTTCATTTTTCATTTTTAATTTTTCATTTTTCATTTTTCATTTTTCATTTTTCATTTTGCTTTTTCCATTTTTCTTTCTTCATTTTCCATTTTTGATTTTTATTTTTCATTTTTCATTTTTTATTTTTCATTTCTCATTTTTCGTTTTTTTCATTTTTCATTTTGTAGTTTTAATTTTTCATTTTTCTTTTTTCTTTTTTAATTTTTTATTTTTGCTTTTTTCATTTTTAATTATTCACTTTTCCTTTTTCGCTTTTCATTTCTAGTTTTATTTTTCACTTTTTAATTTCCTTTTTCACTTTTTATTGTTCATTTTTTATTTTTCATTATTAATTTTTATTTTTCATTTTTCGTTTTACGTTTTTCATTTTTCATTTTTAATTTTTTATTTTTGGTTTTTCATTTTTTTTTTTATTTTTCATTTTCCATTTTTCATTTTTCATTTTTTATTTTTCATTTTGCTTTTTTCATTTTTCTTTCTTCATTTTCCATTTTTGATTTTTCATTTTTTATTTTTCATTTTTCATTTTTCTTTTTTCTTTTTTCATTTTTCATTTTATAGTTTTCATTTTTCATTATTCTTTTTGCTTTTTTAATTTTTTATTTTTTATTTTGCTATTTCATTTTGCTTTTTTCATTTTTTATTTTTAATTTTTCGTTTTTTACTTTTCATTTTTCATTTTGGTTTTTTCGTTTGTCTTTTTTCATATTTTAATTTTCATTTTTTATTTCTCATTTTTCATTTTCAAAAGGGTTATTACATATCGTAATTTTTTCACCATATTTTTACCCCACTGCGCGTATAGTTGTTTACACTTCAAAAATTGCAATAGTTTACACTAATAATAGTAGTAACTAGCAGATTCAACTTTTTTTCAACTTAGCCAATTTACAAACCAACACTGTTTTGATTGAGTTTGAAATTATTCACTGGTTTGGTTTATTTTTATTGTGAATGAAGAAAACAAACTTACAAACATATTAACAAGTTTAATAAACACACACACAGCATTGTATAGTTTTATGTATGTGTTAGTAGCAACTTTAAATGAAATTTACTCAAATAAAAGCAAAAATTTAAAAATCTGTAAGTCTGTTGAACAGCTAAAAGGAAATACCTTTCAAAAAATATACGTTTTGTCTAAATCGGGATAAAACGGTAGAACAAAACATAGGTCACTAGAAATCGCCTAGCCTATTAATATTATAGATAAACTGATATAATTTATTTACTTTTCTTTTTAAACTCTTTCTTTTAACACATACTCTCTGTCTGTCTGTCGTGGGTCAGCTCCATTCCCCCTTATCTAATTGATCTGAAACTTGGTCCATAGTCTTGTTGTAACTATGAATTAATTTTTTGGGTAGTCACGTACAGGCACGCATAGTCACGCACAGTCATGGAGTGATCTAAATGTCATTTCCCCTCATCCAATCAATCTGAAACTTGATCGATATACTTGCTGTAAAGAAGGATTAACTTCGACATAGTCACGCACAGTCACGAAGTGATTTCAAACCCATTGCCCATTATACGATAGATCAGAAAATTGGACGATAGAATTGATGTGAAAAAAGATTAATTTGGACATAGTCACCCATAGTCACGGAGAGATTAAAACCTCACTTTCCCTCATCCGATCAATCTGAAACTTTGTCCATAGACTTGTTGTGACCAAAGATTAATTTTAAAATAGTCACGCAAAGTCACGTACATTCACGGAGAGATTAAAAATTCATACGCATAAGGAAAGAAAGAGTTTTAATAAAAACTAAGCCATAAAGGCTTAGATTATTATTTAAATAAAATAAAATTTCAATACATTAATATATTTTAAATTTTATCTGTTAACTGAGAGAAAACCATATATATTTCTTTTTAAATTTCTGAGTTCAGATTCGGCTTTGGCGTACCCGAATTAGCTTAACAAAATTTTTTTTCAAAATTGGCCGTGCTTGCAGGGTTAATTTCTGCTGGATACTTCTAGTAAAATTGAAATAAAATTGTTAATTATAATTTACCAATTCTGGCTTTTTAAGGTCGTTGTTTCGAAGTCTTCAAAGAAATCTTAATATTAGATTGATTCAATTAACACTTCCATGCAAAGTGCATTAAGTAACTCTTATGGTCGGAACTATCTCAATAAATATGTCCGTTATTTAAAATGGTGTATTTTGTGATTTAATAAAAAAGATTATGAAAGAGTTTCACTACCAGCGATCAATAGAAATTTAATTGCAACAAACTTGTGTCTTATATGTTTAAAGACGAAATGGTTGTAACTGTTGAGAAGTTACCGACCACAAATTTGGATGACGCATTTTTATTTCTATGTATTGATTAAATTAGAACTAATGAAAATTCTTTGTTGCTCCTTTTTACAGATGGTTGGCAAGCATTTAGAGATTCAAATCGTTTACTGCATTGGAGTTATAAAAAAGCATTGGTGCATTTACAGGTCACATTTGGAATCTTTCCCTATTATAAGGTAGCTGTGGAAAATCGGTAAGCAGCATTTTGAAAATCCTCTTTAATAAATGTTCACATTATTTTCAAAACTCGTTGTACCCTTAGTTTTAATAAACCCCATGACTATATAATTACTTTGGATGAAGGTGAAATCGGTTTACCCGATAAATATTTTTATAGTCGAGACCAAAATGATGAGGTAGGTATCCTAATGCTTTTATTAATACCACTTTGTAAATAAAGTGCTATATACCATTTTGTACAGATTGTTCGTGGGTATAATTTGTTGCTACGAGACTTTGCCATTAATATGGGTGGGTTATTGGAAAAATAGTTTTTTTTTTGGTTTTATTTTAATTATGATAAACTTTTGCAGGTCTTGTTTCGCGGGAAGCTGAATTATTTGCAGATGAAATATTTCATTACGAAAAACGTATAGTGAATCATATTGATGCGGTAAAGGGTTCAGTGGGTGAAAGCCGTTTGAATGAAATCAAAACATTGGCCGAAATGAAAACAATTGCACCATCGGTATGTATAATTAATAAATAAAGAATACCATGGTTATGAATTTGTTGCCGCAGACCGGATTCTGTTTTTTTAAGGGGAATAGGTCGAAAATTGGTTCAGTCCAAATTTAGTAGAGTTAATTATCTCTATTAAAAACATATAAAACTAAATCTATAAAATAATTTTGTTTTTTGATAGATTTAAGTGAATATAGGAAGGAAGCTTGATATGGGAACTACAACTAAAAGTAGTCCTACCGGGTTTATTATTGGAGTACCAATTAATGGATACAATAAACACAGATAAATAAAAATTTGATATATATATGATACTTTGGATCATTGGTATGTGAACTAGGTTTGAACATGTACCGATTTTTACCAATTATGCTTTGGCGGATAAAAAGTTTTATAAAAAATTTCATCATATTTGCGACCTGTAGTTCGAACGGACTCAGAAAATGATTCTGAGTCGGTAGAAAATGATTCTGAGTCAATAGGTATACCAAAGGTATTTCAGAGTTTTTTAATAATTACAAACACCACCATAAACTCCTTACACTCTGACCACAGGATATAAAAAGTAAAATAAAATAAATGCTGGACATTTCGAAGTTTGCAAACGATTTTGTGCCCAATAACATTATTTATTTCTGAATCAATTTGAATGAATCTTGTAGAAGCAACACACACACACACAGAAGAATTACTTTTGATTTAAAATTAAATTCATGTAATGGGTGACCCAATAAGAATGCACGATTGAAATTTGCATTCGTTGCAGGAACAAGCTAACGGAGTTCGTTGGGCTTCAACTGAATGGCATGAATCTGAGCGACGTGTGGTTTCAGATGGACGGCGCCATCTACCACACCGCGTCCGGAACAAGCGATTTATTAGAACAACGATATGTAGACTGAAATAGCTCTCGATGTCAATTTTAAATCACAGGTCTATGTGGATATGGAGTGAGATCGAGAAATCTTAACACACGTTTTTCCTCTTAACTTTTTTCGCAAGTATTATTTGAATTTTTTTGATCGACTTTTCTTTTAAAAATATAAGCATAATAAGTTTAATGACAATCCTGTTCATTTTTTCTTTTGTTATTCAACACTCAGAGGTTGCCCCTACAAATGCAGTGCATTGTGTTGATTCCAGGAAAATAGGTTATGGGAAGGAGGAAAGAGGGAGTGGTGTTTGTGGATATTTGACTTAAATTTTATTAGATAATAACTGTCAGGAATGACCTCTGCGGGGAGTTTATTCCACATACGGTTAATTCGACTGATAAACGAATTCTCTCTGTAATGCGTTGTGCGATCAACTGGATAGTGTATTACAAACGGATGTGATCTACTATAGAAGCGGGTTGAGCGAACTGAAACTCGGGCGCTTGGAATGAGTTCGCTAATCTCAGAGGAACATTTCCCATGGTAGTATCTATAGAACAGCGTTACACAACCCACATTTCGAGGAACAGAGTTCGATACCCTATTGTCATTAATGAGCATCAACGACCTCCTTTGTTCAGTAGCTTCAAAATAGACTTTGAAGCTCCTTCCTATATATGGGAGTTGTATTCCATTTTCGCTCGCATGTAAGTGGTATAGATATTAAGGAGATCAGAAGGACACCTGAATGCTTCTTTCGACACTTGCAAAACATGCTCGTTCCAACGAACCATAACATCAGGAGTATCCGATACATCAATACCTTACCACCCATATATTCCGATGACATTGTTCATCTGCGAAAGAGTACATAGAATTAAAAGTTTGACCAAGAAGATCGTTCAGAAAGATAAGGAAAAGAGAATGAGAAAAACGGAATCTGGGGGTACCCCTGAATTAAGCTGAAACTCATTAGAAGAGGTCTCTGAGGAAACTCGATATAAATCGAGAGAAGTCAATACCAACCCCAAATGCAATAAGCTTTGATATCAATGCACCATGCCACACGCGATCGAACGCCTTAGAAATATCTAGAGCAACCACTTTAAATATTTTGCAGTTTTTAAATATTTTGAAAAAAATCCAACTTGGCCAAAGAATCAAAAGTCTGAAGTCAAACTGTTTCCAATGTTATTAGAAAGTATCAGGAGAATTTGACCATTGATAGGAAAAATGGTTCGGGAAGAATGAACGGCTAACATGATGTTTTTCACGCCAAGAGAATAGAAAGCATGTTTCATAAAAAAATAATCATGTGAGTCCGATCACAGGGGTAATGTGTAAACATCTAATAATTAAAGATTTTTTATTGCACTTTTTTAAAATCAAACAGAAAGCATCACTTATAGCAATCAACTGCAGGAGCTCTGCTAATATAAAAATGTTTATTATTATTTATTATTTCAATCGGTTAATTTTTCATTTTTCGTATTTTATTTATCATTTTTAATTTTTCGTTTTTCATTTTTTATTTTTAATTTTTCATTTTTTAATTGTTTGTTTTTCATTTTTTATTTCTAATTTTTCATTTTCTATTTTTCATTTTTAATTTTTTATTATTCATTTTTAATTTTTCATTTCTAAATTTTTATTTTTTTTTTCATTTTTCATTTTTTATTTTTAATTTTTCACTTTTTATTTTTCATTTTTATACCCTATACCACTATGTGGTTTTGGTATAATGACTTTGTGCTGCTGTTTGTAACTACCAAAAATATTTGACCTGGACACATCTTTAATTATACCGATCGAATCATAATCACTATCTGATTCGATTTAACGATGTCCGTCCGTCCGTCCGTCTGTGTGTCCATGTAAAGCTTGTAATCAAACTGCAGGTCGCAAATATGAATATATTTTGATGAAATTTGATATAAAAGCTTACATTGGCCATAGGATGAACGCTATTGAAATTGGTGAGAATCGGTCCATGTTCAGACCTAGCCCCCATACAAATGACCACCATGAAACCGACTTAAATTGCCATAAGATCCAAATTATCATATAAATCTTAGTCAAATTGGGTTTGTATGTGTTTATTACATCCATTAATCAGTAGTCCAAAAATGATCCCTATGGGACAACTCTTAGTCATAGGCCCCATATAGAGCTGCTTCCCGATCTTCACTTAAATCTATCAAAAAACAAAAATATTACACTGATTCTTCTCAAATTTTGTTTGTATATATTTTTGCAAAATACAAGAGACCTTACCAAACATGGTCAGGGTCGGTCCAAGTTTGGGCCTAGTCCCCATATAGATATAGCATCCGATATGAACTTTTTCATATCTGCAGCCAAAAAAAATTTATAAAAATCCCACTCAAATTTGGTTTATGCTTATTTTCTATGCCCAGTTAGTTTGGCCTAAGAGATAGGGTTCTTAAACGCATGGTATAGGGTATCGTATAGTCGGCCTAGACCGACTATAATTTTCTTACTTGTTTTTATGTCGCATTTTTTATTTTTAATTTTTTTTTTTAATTTTAAATTTTTTTCATTTTTCATTATTCATTTTTAATTTTTTATCTTTCATTTTTAATTTTTCGTTGCTCATATTTCATATTTTTTCACTTTTTATTTTTTGTTTTTATTCTTCATTTTTCATTTTTTATTTTTCATTTTTCGTTTTTCATTTTTCACTTTTTCTTTTTCACTTTTTATTTTTCACTTTTTATTTTTCACTTTTTATTTTTCATTTTAATTTTTTTATTTTTCATTTTGTATTTTTAATATTATATTTTTAATTTTTTATGTTTCATTTTTTATTTTTTATTTTTCAGTTTTCATATTTCATTTCCTATTTTTCATTTTCCGTTTTTCATTTTTCTTTTTTAAACAGTTTACGTATCATAATTTTTTCACCAATACAATCATTAGTCACACCGATTTTGTCTTACATCTTACATGTTACGCGACATTTACCCCCCTGCGCGTATAGATGTGTACACATCAAAAATACTCCTACTGCATAATATATGACGAAACGAATGTAGTGACATATTTTTGACAGCTTCAGCGTTAAAATTGTATCTTTCCAATGCTCGAGGAAATGTTGAAGATAAGCTTAGGTCCCGAAAGCAGATGAAATTTCCAAAAAGCAATATGCAGTTGCGGCAAAATAAAGAAGTCATTTGTTACAACGGGCTTTATAAATACCAAAATTTATATTAAGGAATGGTTATTAAGGTGCTGATTCCTTTCAAAGCAAACACAATATGTCCACATATTTTTGACCCGATTTGCCATCCTGTAGCTGCGATAAGAACGCTCGAGTTTGGTACAACAACAATCACGTAGTTTTTGTACCAAAGGATTCCAATCACCCAAACTATCCGGATCTTAGACAAGTGCAGAAGTATTGGGCTCTTATGAAAAAAGAGTTCAATAGCAAAAAAAAAGATATTCCAAAATATGTTTGCTTTTAAACGGGGATGGACTACCTGTTCCAAAAGGGGTACAAAAACCACTATAAAATCTCTAATGTATTTCCAGAAAATTTTTATAAGTAGTGATGGGAACTGTAAAAGTTGTCTTTATTTCTAAGCCTTAATATTATTTCAAATCAAAACAGTAACCAGAATCTTTGTCAAAATGTCATCGCAAATTTCATGAAAAGAGCAGGGGCCTGCGTTCAGAGCCGCGCGGGCCATATGCCGGTTATAATTTGTTCCATACAAAAGCGGAACGTGTCTACTTTACAATGCAATAACAATATCATTACCAGCTAAAAAAAAAGTTTTATTTTTAAATTAAATCGTGCACTCCCTTTACTTCAACCTTTAAAAATGTACTAATTGAAAACCTTCTCCAAATTATAAACTATTCGAAATTTATTACTTAAATTTATTTTAATATCTCCAAAATGTAATTGTAAATATTCATCTCAAATTATAGCAAATTTTTAACTTCTTTGTAGCTTCCTATTTTCGAAACACTACAAGCTTTGTTCCCCCACACAAAAATAACCGAGGATACAGAAGTTTTGGTTAGGAATGTGGAAGTTTTTCATGAGTTATCAACCGTTCTTTCAACGTCAGACAAAAGGTATGCTTAAGTAATAAAAGCTGATGGGCAATTGAGTAATCTCCATTTTTTTCAGTGCCATTAATAACTTTTTAATATGGTCTTTGGCCCGTCCACTGTTGCCACACTTATCGAAAGAATATAGAAATTTGGTAGAAACTTTCGATCGAGCAATATATGGAACTATTGCAACTAATCCCAGATGGATGATTTGTACAAAAATTGTTAACGATTGGCTACCATTTGCTGTAGATGCTTTACAACAAAACAAAGAAGCAGAAAAGGTACACAATCGATTATTAACTTTGACTTTTGATTATTTTATACTTCGAATATGTTTAGGCTTTAAAAATGATGCCAGCCCATTTAAGGGACACCCCTTTGATAAATAAAACCACTGGAAATGATGAATTTCTCAAACTAATGTTCGCTAGTTTAAGAAATCAGTTGCAACAATCGGTTGATGAAGCCAAATGGATTAATAAGGATTTAAAGCATTTTATAAATGAAAAGGTAAACAAACGTCTTTATTTGAAAAATAGTGTAATTCAAATTTCGATTAAATATTTCATATGTTATTTAGCTGACAACCATACGATTACAAATTGGCATACCAGAAGAAGTGTTGAGCAGCTACAGTTATATTAAGGATTATTACAATGAACTCCTTTTAAATAATCTATTCTTTGTGGAGCACTTGCAGTCAGTATGGAGTTTTCGCAAGACCCGCATGGAAGAGAAACTTAAAGCTCTAAATATACTAGATACGTAAGTTAAATGAATAATCGCTATATTAATTATTGGCTATTTGACAATTCATTCATTTTCTATTAGAATAATATCCGAAATGTATTCTGATGAAAAATCTCCGATGGTAGCTTATTCAAATATGCTTAATATGTTGGTTATATCTCGTCGAATTGCCAGTTCAATGTATTATGATTATCGATATCCAGTTGCTGTAAATTTTGCTCGTATTGGCTCCGATATTTTAGAAGTGCTTATCGATAGTATTTCCACATTTGTAGAACAATTTAAGGCTGACAATAGCGATACATTTGCTTCCAATTTGGATTTAGCCAAAGTGGATGTGGGTTGCATTACTGCAGATGAAAAAAATACAGAAGATTTGCATGAACTCTCTGAACATGCCTTGAAGAGTTTCCATATTACTTTAAGTGCAGCTAAAATAACTGCCAAGGCTCTGAGTTCCTTCATTGCAGCCATCGACAGTTCATCGCCCATTATAGGAGCTTCCTTTGATGAGGAACATACTTATGAAAGCCTACGACTAACTGAACGTTTACGTTTACCCGGTTTGAGATCATTCAATGAAAATGAACTTTTTACTTTAGCCTATATGCAAAAACATTGTAGTACTTCTATAGCTGATAAGGATTATGCCCGCATAAAACCCCATGTGGAACAGCGATTAGCTGAAAGATATTTGTAAGTATTCACTTGGTTCAATAAACATTATATAACTAATTGGAATGATTTTAATCTTATAGATTTAATGCCACTTGGAATCACATACAATTTCTACCGCTCTCCTCCAGTTGTTCTGTACCATCTGTGCGTTGCTCAAACATCCTCTAATTTATCCAAATGAAAACAAAAAAATTTAATTTAAATAAAAAAAGACTCACTTGCCAGCTCGTTATTTCAATCCCTTCCCTTAAATAGTTTAAGTTCAATTTAAGTACTTTGTAAACTCCTACCAATTAAGAAATGTAATATTAATATTTAATCAAACGTCAATTTGTTAACTATTCCATAGGTATAGAGTTACATACTTACGTAATTTATTTTTAGAAATAAATTTTTTTTTTTAGAAATTTTGTAATACACATTTTTTTAATAAAATATACACAATGAGAAATTCACACAATTTATGAAACGTTTACCGCTTATTCAATTTATAGCTCCTTAGCCAAAACTAGTATTGAAACGATCGTCTCTTACGGGCTGAAATATAAATATTGATACTCGTATGATTTCAACAAACTTGTGCACTCACTCATAAATTCGTTATTCGAATATTGATAAATTCAATTAATTATTGTAGGTGGTATAACAAAAATAATAGCCAGCTTATCAAACTATCATTAGCCACAAAGTGTGTTCAAATACCATTAGCAATTTACCATTATTTATTTATGTATTAGAACTGCTCAAATCATTACTAAATTACTAACTTAATAACTAATTACAAGTCTTCTTTATGTAAGATACAAAAAAAAGAAAACAATTTAGATTAACAATAAACTTAATTACTTATAACTAATTACCAATTTTCTTTATATAAAATACAAGAACAATTAAGATTAACAATAAAAATAAAATTGAAATAATTTAATTTAAACAAATGTATTATAATGGTAATAGGCGTTGTATTGATAACTACAGAGGCATTGCTAAGCTGAGTGCTATACCTAAATTGTTTGAGAAGATTGTTACTGGCAGATTGAAACATATGGTGGGTAACTTAATATCGCCCTACCAGCATGGTTTTGTTAAGGGTAGGTCAACAGTAACGAACTTACTTGAGCTGTCTACCCACATATATAGAAGTTTTTCATATAATTTTCAGACAGATGTTATTTATACTGATTTTAGTAAAGCCTTTGATGCTGTTCATCATGAACTTTTACTATTTAAACTTGATTCCTTGGGCTTCCCACCTAGGTTGTTGAAGTGGGTATCGTCTTACTTGAGAGGTAGATATCAGAAATTTGTTTTTAGAAATTGTTCTTCATTTTCTATTTCTGTCACTTCAGGTGTTCCACAAGGTAGTCATTTGGGTCCAGTTCTTTTTGTATTATACCTTAATGACCTTCCTTCCGTTGTTCGTTTTTCTAAAGTATTAATGTATGCAGATGATGTTAAACTCTTTTTGCCATTTGAAAATATTGATACTTCGAAATTATTGCAGGAAGATTTGGTAGGACTGACACATTGGTGTAATGTAAATAACATGTCCTTAAATTGCAGGAAATGTAAAAAATTATCCTTTTGTAGAGCAGCGTTGATTCCTACAGATTATTATATTGATAGTAAATGTCTTGAAAACGTTACAAATTTTCTTGATTTGGGTGTGTTATTGGACCATAGATTACGGTTTAACTTACATATCGATTCTTCTGTTAATAAGGCAAAATCTCTTTTGGGTTTCATTAAAAGGTGGTCTAAGGAATTTGATGATCCTTATGTTACTAAACGTTTATTTACTAGCCTCGTTAGGCCTACCCTTGAGTATGCATCTGTTGTGTGGTCACCTAATTATTCTTGTTATAGTGATAGTATCGAATCAGTTCAGAAACAATTTCTTTTATTTGCTTTGCGTGGCCTGGGTTGGAGTAATAACGCTGATATGCCACAATATGAGCACAGATTGAAACTTATAGATCTTCCTACATTTCAAACTAGAATAATGATGTTAAATATTACATTTATGGTAAAATTAATTAATGGTGAAATATATTCATGCTTTCTTATTAACCCTCTAGTGCATATGACCGACTACAGACGGTCACAGTTTAAAAGAACAGAACATTCAAAAAACACTGGTAGTTTGATTTTTAAAAATATGATCTAGTAGCCTAATCTATTTCGTTTTTGTCTATACATCAACTCAGCATTTCATTACATATGCAAAATTTTTCAGTTGTGTGACAGAAAAGCGGTCGAAAGTTAAAAAAAAAAATATTTTTCTCAGAAGGTGATTTTTGTGTAAATATTCAAACAGTAACTAATTGAAATGTTCAATTGGGAATTTTGTTGGTAAGTAGTTTGAAATGTTTTGAAGTGAAATAAAGTGTTAGACAATGCATTTTTATGTTTGCAATGCCTATCAACGCTTGACCCCCACAAAAGTCTGCATGCAGTGCGTTAAAAAAAATTTTATTTCAAATAGAATTTTTAAACTGATATAACATTATAATTTGTTCAATAGAATAATGTCGCGTTGGGAACGTAAACGCAAGTATGACTTATCAAAGATGTCAGATGACGAGTTTCTTGATTTTATGGACTTCTGCGAAGATAGCGACGAAGAAATAGGAGGATATGACTTTGATAGTGATAATAACGCCGATGATCCTGATTATGTGCTTCCAAATGAAAATGACTTTTTTCCTCAATAAGTAGTATCGTGTAGCATTAATGTGTCAGACCTTGACCTTTCTTTAGCAACATCTACTCCTCTTTCGGAAAATGGTAACAGTTCTGAAGCTGTGGATTATTCTACAGTTGAGACGGCTAATTTTGAAACTGCTGCAGGTAAGCAGAACAATGCCGCAGATGAAATTAGTATTCCATTTACCAGTCGTTCGCGGAAAATAGCACGAATAGCTACAGTTGAAGATATCCAGGGAGAACCAGAACAGTCATCATTAGGTCACTTCCAAGGTAATATTGCACAGCTTCGTAATAATATGGCAGAACTTCAAAAATTGATCTGGCGAAAAAAGAATCTTCAGATTAATGTCGCAGAGTTGGCATTCCAGAACCCGGAATTGAGCGAGTTTTCTCACTTAAAAACACCCTATGATTATTTTGCTTACTTTGTTGATGAAGAATTGCTAGAACTAATTTCTTTAGAAAGCAATCTTTATGCACGACAGAAAAAAATTAGCTCTAAATTTTCCTGCAAAGCATAAGATATAAGAAAATACATAGGTATTCTAATGTTCATGTCTGTGTATCGTTACCCAAATGTGCGATCCTTTTGGGGTAAATATTCTTTCGAACTTATACGAAATGCCATGACTGTGAATCGGTTTAAAGAAATTCGAAGCCATATACATTTTGCTGACAGTTCTAAACGTCCATCTAGAGATGACGCTGAATACGATATTTTATATCTTATCCGTCCCATCATAAAACATATGAATGCTCGATTTTCCTCGAAACCAATGGTGCAGCGTTTGAGCATTGACGAACAAATGTGTGGAACCAAAATGTCTAAAATAAACATAAGGCAGTACATGCCAAATAAGCCCCATAAGTGGGGGTTCAAGATTTACTCTCTCTGTGACACAACGGGTTATTCTTATAATTTTGAAGTATTCACTGGTGCTGCCGACAACGTCATTCAAGAAGGAATGCCAGATTTGGGAGCTGCGTCAATTGTTGTTGATCGTTTGTCTCGCAACATACCTGACTTTCAGAATCACATAACATATTTTGATAACTACTTTACGTCTCTTGCGCTTTTGGTTTATCTACGGAGTCGCGGTATTTATTCTCTTGGTATTTATTCTCTTCGTGCTAACCGAGTGAAGAATTGTAAATTGTCGATATTTCTACAGTTGTTTGGAAAGACAACAAGGGCGTTTGATTAGCTGGAGTTCAGCAATTTAACTCAAATACTGCAGGTGACTTTACAACTAAGTCAAGGCGTTGGAATCGCACTACTAAGCAGTATGAAGAAGTGAGTTGTCCAAACATCGTTAAAGAATATAATCGACACATGGGTGGAGTCGATTTGATGGACAGTCTGATTGGCCGTTACAAAATTCGGATGAAGACAGGTAAATGACCCTCGCGTCTATTTCACCATATACTTGACTTGGCAATGGTAAATGCTTACGTTTTATACCACCGCATAAATAGCGAAAAACATCATCGAATCGAACTTCCAAAGTTCCGTGTAGAAGTAGCAGAAAGTCTTTTGCGAATGTCAGAAAAAAAGAAGGTTGGCCGACCATCTAATGATGCCGGACATTCTGCAGAAACTCCACAGAGATCTAAGTTGTTGTATCTGTCGCCATTTAATGTTAGATATGATGGTCTCCACCAACAAGCCCTGTAAATCTGGCACCCAAATATATTGTGAAAAATGTCAAATACCCTTGCGTATGTCCGTCCAAAAATCTTGTTTCAAGGAATTCCATACTTTATAGAAAACCAATACTTCATCAAATTTATATATAAATATAGTTACATGTTTGAATGCTTCATTTAAATCATTGGGTTTTCAAACTTTAATTTTTTGAAATCAAACATAACGCTTTTTTATTATTATAGATTCATGGGATTTTTTCAAAGCTTTCCGCATGAGACCGCCTAGAGACGGGCTAACTTATTTTGAGGTTGTAAGGCCACGCCTACTTTAGAAAAAAAAATATTAGTGGATTCGTGTTTTATGACCCAAATTTAGTTTAAAAAATAATTTTAATTCAACAAATCTTTTCTATGCATTAGAGGGTTAATGAAATAAATTTCAACATTCCTAATCGGGTCAAAGATATTATATACCATTGAAATTATCGTTTTGTAGATCTAACTATGAACTTTTTAATCCAATACGTGTCCTGTGTAAATTGTATAATGATTACTATGATCTGTTTTCATTTTCCGACTCAATTCATAAAATTAAAAAATCTCTCTTGCGTAATATTTGATTATTGGTTGCCAACTACAACTACAATATCTGTAGCATGTCTTCGATTATTGGTTGCCAACTACAACTACAATATCTGTAGCGTGATTTCAGAATCTTCTTTTGTGTGTGAGAATTTTCTGACCGCCTCCAGATGTTTTTGATATGGAAATTACAGGGAAAACGTTTACAGAATTATAGTTTTATAAATTTTTGCAATTGACAGCAGAGTTGTCAATTTTAATTATGTTCATGATCACATTTATTTGTGTTCCTGATACCCTCATGTTCCTGATCAATTTATTTGTGTTCCTGATATTCGGATGTCCTGATGTTCCAGATCAATTTCATTATGTTCCTGAGGTTTCTGATCAATACTCTACTTTGCTGGCTATTATAAGCTATTTGTTGATTGTTTTGTGTTTATTTCACCTCTGTTATCTTTGTATCTACCTGTATATGTAATCTTTCTATGCTGTAATGTGTCCGTTTTGTAATGTGACCGTGTTGTTAGGTGTTTCTTGTTATGTCAACTTTAATTTCGTCCCTGATATCCTAATGTTCCTTAGCAATTTTATGTTCCTGATGTCGCGATGTTCCAGATCAATCTAATGATGTTTCTGATGATATTTTGTCTTGACATTCCTTTGCAATATAATTATATTCTTGATGTTCCAGATCTATATAAATTTGTTCTTGATGTTCTGAAGTCCTAAGTAAATTATGTTCCTGGTGTTCTGATGTTTCAGATCATGTTAATTATGTTCCTGGTGTTTTGATGTTCCTGATGTTCTGACGCCCTGATGTTGCTGTTCATTACTTCTACCTCTGCTCTGTCTATTTCAAAATTGTTTGTGTCTACCATTATATGTAAAGGGTCCATGTTGTAATGTGTCCGTGCTTTTATGCGTGTTTTGTTGTTTTCTTGTTATGTGATCTGTTTTCTTCTACTTTTAAGTCGTTATACTTTTGAACTTATGTCTGTAGTATTTTTATTAATAATGTTAGTCATTTCAATTAAAATAACAATTTTTAATACTATTATTATTATTAATATTTTTATTACTTATTATCAATATTATTATTATATTATAATTATATTATTATTATTTAAATGATCGTTGTAACAATATATTTCATATCAAGCTGATGTTATAAATTACTGTAGCTGATGTAAATATATAAATAAATAAATAATATCAAATAATATGTAATGTTTCAAATAGTTGTGCCGAAAAGAGTTTAAAAATATTTTCTTTAAAATTTCGTGCGCTACTTAAAAGTTGAGAGCTATGGGGTATATAATTTTAGAGAGATTATGTTGTATTGTATTGTATAAAGAGGTGTCCAAAGTTCTGCGACCGAATGAGCTATTGTACTGCCCTCTGCTAATAGTTTGTTCTTATAAAATCTCACCCAACCCTGTAGCCCCCAGAAATTCGAGGATGTTGGTTAGTTCCAGTGATTTTATTTCGATCTCTGGTATTTGGAAAGAACCCAGGTGCTTTTTCCTCTTATACATTAACACCCCATAATCCCCCAGTATGTGCTCCGGTGTTTCTACCTTCTCGTCGCAGAATCTGCACATGGGGTTTGCTACAATTCCTAACTTGCTCAGATGCTCCCTAAGCCTACAGTGACCAGTTAAAATCCCGGTTAGTATTCATAGTCCGTTCTTTGATAACCCAATACATGACTCAAATCTCTCTGATATGATTCTCATATTTTCTGAATACGCCTTCCCATACTCCTTTTCCTATTCCACAAAACGGTTCCGGCCCCATTAGCTTCATGGAAGAACCACTTCTGGCAAGCTCATCAGCTTGCTCATTACCTTGAATCCCAATATACCCCGGGACCCAACAAAGGTTGACTTTATTGTGTCTGCCTAGCTCATTCAGTCTCTGTAGACAGTCCCATACTAACTTAGAGTTTACTACATAGGAGCATAGTGCTCGAATAGCAGCTTGAATATCTGATAATATGGTTATGTCCCGTCTTCTGTACTTTCTATTCAAGTTAATCTCTGCATACTTGTGTGTATTCCCATTGATTCGAAGTATTTGGTTCTAGGCCCCTTTCCGGTTTTTGACCCGTCTGTGTATCATTTGATGGTATTCTGTTTTAGAGAACATGCTGTATTCAAACTACTCAATTCCTTCTTATTAGTAAGTTTTGTAACAAAGTTTTTCTTGAAATCGTATTTCTTCTCAGTCGTGTCCATTGGACAATCTAGGAGGCAGTATTAATTAACTTGACTTATTCGGTTCTATTGCCCTTCATAAAGCCTGATTACAGGTTTATCCCCCTTTATCCTGATTGCTGTTGCCAAGGTTTCCTTTTGCACCACTATATGTAGTGGGCTTTGGTCCAAGAGTACTTTCAGTCATGCCGTTGGGCACGTCCTCATTGCACCCGTTATCCCAATACACGGTAGTCCTTGTATTCTACTTAACTCCATTTGAGTTGACTTCAACTCTGTCATTTTGGCCTACGCAATAGCTCCATAGGTTGGACGGACCATCATGGAGTACATCCAGTATAGAATGCTTGGTTTACAACCCCAGGTTCTACCCGATACCCTTCTACATATCATTGTAGTGCGTTTGGATTTCTCAGTAATATGGTCGACATGTGCCTTCCATGTTAACTTGCTGTTTAGTACTATACCCAAATATTTCACCTCTGTCTTTAGTTCGATGACTTCTCCCAGAATTTGAATTGCCCTCCATCTTGAAAGTTTCCTTTTCCTGGTAAATGGTATAATAGTGGTCTTTGTTGGATTGATGTTCAGTCCTGTTGCCCTACACGATTGATTGATAATACTCAGCACTCTTTGCACAATGTCACAAATAGTTTCCTTGAATTTGCCTCTTGCCATTCTATACCTGCTTCCGACAGTTTCATTAATAGTTCATCAACAACCAGACTCCACATTAAGGGCGAAACATCCCCTCCCTGTCGACATCCTCTGGTTATATTGATGGCTATGGTTTTCCCTTCTGATGTTTCTCCTGTATATAACTTCTACCATCCATTTTGATGTCATTAAATCTACTCCTCTTCGGTTTATAGCCCTTTCTATTACTCCGATATCAAATTTTTATATTTAAACAAGTTGTTTTTAGCCGGTCTTTCCCGGGATCCAAAGGCCTTTGACTTGAAAAATGGTTCACTATGCTTACCAGGCGCTGATTACTTAGTCCGCGATGAACCTTTCCTCAAAAAAATTAACTTACTCCCAAAAAATTTGTATGGGATTGGGGAATTTGTTCATGGTGAAAAAATTCCCTATGTTCACGTTTTGTGGGGGAACAAATTCATGTTTTATTTCAATTTAAAATTTTGTGCTTTTTTAATTTAATTTTAAAAATACTAAAAAAATAAGCTGCGAAACCGCCTCAAATTTTTTTTTGAATTTTATTTATTTTGTAAACATCAAATATAACGGAATCGTTTGCAAATTAAAGGAATCAGGACTTTTAAAAATTGAATTACTTCATTCAATAAGTGATCATCATTGAGCAGAGACGTCAAAGATAAACGGAAAATGAATGCGACGTTTAAAGTTGTGCCAAAAGGTTGCTTTAAGCAACTGCTTACAGTATATGTATAGTAATTATTGCACATACGTAGATGGCATTTATCATAAGACTTTTCACTGAGCTGTGTTCCGCGAGCGAGTTGCGTCCCCGTCCGCGCGTTTGGCAGCTACACCCGTGCTGCCAAAATTATATTTCAGAACATTGCGATATTTTAGCTGAGCTGTGTTCCGAGAGCGCGTCGCGTCCGCGCGCCCTTTCCGCATCCACGCGCACCTTCCGCGCGTTTGGCAGCTACATCCGCGCAGTTGTCAACTTATTTTAATCGCCAAAATATATTTTTCAGATCATTGCGATATTTTAGCTGAGCTGTGTTCGCGAGCGCGTCGCGTCCGCGCGCCGCTTCCGCGCGTTTGGCAGCCACACCAGTGCTGCCGCGCAGTTGTTGTCAACCTATTTTAATTGCCAAATTATATTTTTCAGATCATCCGAAATTTGAGCGCAGTTGTGTTCCGCGAGCGCATCGCGTCTCGTCCGCGCACAGAAATTATGCTATTGAAAAGAATACAGATTTTAAATACGTTTATTGAGAGCAGTATGAAGAATTTGTTCATTTCTTTTGGGCACCTTTTTTTAAAAATTTGGGGAATTTGTTATTTTTTTTGGAGAATTTGTTCATTGGGGGCTAAGTGCTGAGCGCCTGCTTACCACTACAACTTAGCATGGATTTTTTTGAGTGTTATGTCTAAAAGTTACGAATTTTAGTTATTCTAGGGCTTGGGGATATGCAGCAATTCTGGTTTTTCCTTCTGGTGCATATACGAAAAGCTTGTGCTGCCTCCCAACTCTGGACAAGGCGACAAATAATTGTCTATGCAAAAAACAGGGAGATTCTAAGTTGATACCTGCTACCGTAAGAGATTGTTCTCTTATGTACGTTATGTTAAGAACAACTTTTTGTACCATCTCTTGCAATGAAAAACTAACTTACAAAAGTCTTCTGGTAGGGATATTACAGTCGTTTTAAGAGTTTCTCATTCCCTGGAGTTAGCTTGTCTTATCCGTTGGGCCTGAAGGCATTGTTGAGTCGTTTCCGGAGTTTCACGTTCTCTCGACTAAGCTTGTCTTAGCTGCTGGATTTATAGACGAACTGGAGTAGATTTAGGCATTTTCGCTTCTCTTACAAAGCTTGTCTTGATATTTGGGCTTCAAGACGTTATTGGGTTTGCTCAGGTGTTTCAGCATTTCTCGACTCAGATTGCCTAACTCGTTGTGACTCGATACGAATTTGGGTCTGATCGGGTTCTCTAGAGTTCTGTTTTGTTTAAGCCTTTTTGCATTTGAGGTAGTACGGCCTATATGCTATGTTTTCATGTGCAAGGCACAATTGCAAATAGTTATTTTTCCACCTTTACAACTCATTTGTATAGTGAACAAGATGAAATGGAAATATTTGTAATAGGTTGCTTTCCAATGTAGCCAAAAGGCAAGATGGAAATAAATGTAATGTTTTGTTTTCCATTGTAGTTAAAAAGGCGAGATGCAAATATTTATAATCGGAGTAATCCTGCTGCAGTAGTCAACCTGTATCTGTTCACACATGAAATAAATCTGCACTAATTTTGGGGTGTTGCAACTCATATAGTAAAAGAGATAAGACGGGAAAATTTGTAATAGGTTGATTTCAAATCTTTATTTCATAATTGTGTAAGCTCAAGAGTAGTAAGTAAAGAGGTTTATGCACAAAATTTTTGGGAAGTCCATTGAAAAATTAAAATATTAAAGTATATGACGACCTTACCTGGGATTTGAGAATAATGTGCAGTAAATTCAAGTGAAACCAATAAAAAATTAAAAAAGTGGTCGCAGAAGTAGGCGTGGCCGATAAGAAGCATATGGTGACCTTCCCTGTGGTACAGAGATCGTGTGTACCAAATTTCAGAGAAAACCGTTGGCAAATAAAAATTCGTATAGCGAACAAATATATCAAAAAACAGAAAATGAATTTTTTATAAAAAGTGGGCGGAAAAGCAGGCGTGGCCGGTAAGAAGCATATGTGGACCTTACCTGGAGTACAGAGATCGTGTGTACCAAATTTCGGAGAAAACCGTCATCAAATAAAAATTTGTATAGCGGACAAATATACCAAAAAGCAGAAAATGAATTGTATATAAAAAGTGGGCGTAAAAGTAGGCGTGGTCGATAATAAGCATATGGTGACCTTAGCTGACATACAGGGATCGTGTGTACCGAATTTCAGAGAAATCCGTTAACAAATAAGAATTTGTATAATGAACAAATATGAATAAAACAGAAAATGAATTTTACATAATAAGTGGGCGTAAAAGTAGGCGTGGCCGGTAAAAAGTATATAGCGACCTTTCCTGGGGTATAGAGATCGTGTGTACAAAATTTCAGAAAAATCTGTTGAAAAATAAAAATTTGTATAACGGTCAAACAAACAAACAAACAAACAGAAAATGAATCTTATATATGTAGATGATCTAATTCTTTTTCCCCTGCTTATATCAGAAATATAAAGTCTGCAGTACAGATGATCTGGTTTGTGGGTATATACTATTTTATGTAAAAAAAAAACTAAAACTAGTGTGTTTAAAAGATTATCTAAAGAAAACAAAGATATACTAGAACGCCTATTAAGCCCATTTACTAATTGTATCACATTTAGCAAATAGCAATCATACAGTAAAACGGGCTCCAGATAAGTTTTGACAAGTAGGATTCTTATTTTCATAAGCTGGGTTTGCCAAAGTGTTTTAGTCATAGAGAAGGTACGACCACAAACATAGTTGATGTGGTTCGACCACGTAATAGTGTCATTAAAATATATATCTAGATTCTTAGCAGATATTACTATTTCAATTTTCTGATTATTTATAAATAACGGGTGATCCAAGTAGAGATACTTTTTTCAATAGCCTTTTTTTGACAGATCACGTGTGAGCCGTGTCATGCTGTCATGTTATTTTTGTTTAGTATTGTTTGGCATTTCATCACGGAAAGACTTACGCCTGAACAACGTTTACAAATCGTTCAACTTTATTATGAAAATTCACGTTCTGTGAAGAATGTGTTTCGCGCATTTCGCTCAACTTATGGTCCACATAATCGGCCTACTGAGCGTACTATTCGCAACACCCATCACCCATCTTGAGACCCAGCATTCATTGTTGGATAATATTCGACCGAATAGACCACGTCTAGCACGCAGTGAAGAAAATATAGCGGCCGTAGCTGAGAGTGTACACGAAAACCGTGGAGAGTCGATTCGGCGCCGTTCGCAGCAACTCGGACTGACGTATAATGCCTGAAATTGAAGCTCCTGATCTCGGCGACATTTGGTTTCAACAAGACGGCGCCACTTCTCACACAGCGCATCAATCAATGGATTTATTGAGAGAACACTTCGGTGAGCAGATAATTTCACGTTTTGGGCCGGTCGATTGGCCACCAAGATCGTGTGATATCACACCGTTAGACTTTTTCCTGTGGGGATATGTAAAGTCTAAAGTTTATGCGGACAATCCCGCTGCGATTCAGGACTTGGAGCAAAACATCACGCGTGTCATTCGCCAGTTACTGGTCGAAATGCTCGAACGAGTCATCGAAAACTGGACTCAACGGATGGACCATCTGAGACGTAGCCGAGGCCAACATTTAATAGACATAATCTTTGAAAAATAAATGCCAAGGAATGTTCTTTCAAATGATAATAAACATTCCCTATTGAATTTGAACTTTCTGTGTTTTTTTCTTTAAAAAAGTAGGGAACCTCGAAATGGATCACGCTTTATATTAGGTATAATATTTAGTTTGGCAAGTCGCTTTTGAATTACAATGCACTTAGATTTCGTCGGATTTATCTCTAAACCATTTGCTGTTACCCATGTATAAATACGATGGAGTTACTGATTAATTGAGATAATACACTGGTCGATTAGAGCATTACTACAACCGGTATAAAGTTGAACGTCATCCGCGTACATTCTTACATTACAATTTTTAAAATGCCTGGGAGGTCATTTGAGTACAGTGATTTTTGCCTTTGATTTTTGGATTCTAGTAAGTATGTTGACGATAACTGAGTAGTGGTCGAAAAAAAAATAAAAAAAAATTTTAAATTTGTAACAAATAATGTTATGATCCACGGTATCAAATGCTTTTGAAAGATCTAAAAGTATTAAAAATTTAGTCTTGCCAAAATACTTGGCGTTGTCAGACCAAACTTACTTTTTATGATCTTTTATATGTACACCCTATACCACTATGTAGTTAGGGTATAATGAGATGAGTTTCCGCTGATGTTTGGAGCTACCAAAAATATTTTGGCCAACATCCATCTTTTATTATACTGATCAACTCAGAATCATTATGTACTTAGAAAACGTCAGAAAATATGACACATTTATGTTATGCGATAATTGTAAAAAATTGCTACTTTACGTTACCTTTGCGTATGATTACGGTTACGTTTAGGTAACCGGACCTTAAAAATTATGTGACTCAATAACTGCAGATCAAATAAATACCAAGTAGAAATAAAGTGTGATTTGAGGTACGGCTAAAAATTTTCCAATCGTGCTCAAATTTTTTGTGTGGATTTTGAAAACCAAATGAAATGTTTTTAGTACTTACCGTGATACAAATTCGAAAAAATGGATATAAGGACCGGTCTAATACACAAAATATTAGCAAATAGAAACCCACGTACAGTGTACAACCAATGTACAATAAATTAAACATTTTATTGAATTAAGCTTGAGCGTGCAAACATTTAGAAGATGAAAAAAATGTGGTTATTTGAATTAGAATCAATGTTTCTTTTAAAGATTTACATTTTTTCTTCATGTGCAAACATTTTATTGACAAACCAAGAATGTTTCTTTTGATAAATACGATAATTTTGAAATTTGATTTATTTGGAAAAACTTAGTATTCGTAAAATAAATATTTTGTGGAAAGTACATTAACATAACAAAATTAAAATTATAGAAGAAGACCATAAAACTTGATAAGCAGGCGTTTAAATTGAAATTTGTTGCATTTCGAAACTTTCGTTATTATTGTTATATTACAATAACAATATTATAGCACATTTGGCAGATTATCATTAGCCTGAAAAGTGTATTTAACTACTTTTTGAATTAGCAATTTATAGCGATTAGCAGAAAATTTACACTTAAAAATTACCTGTTATCTGCAAAAATTTGGTTTTCGTAAACGACCCATAAGACGAAATAATAATAACAGCAATATACGAGGGCCCATCAATATGTTCGTGACTTTTAGAAGGAAAAACAGTTTTTTTGCCAAAAAAAATTGTTTTTCAACATAATCTCCTTTTAGCTCAGTACACTTAGTCCAACGTTTCTCCAATTTTTCTATCTCTTCCCAAAAATAGGATTTTTCGAGGTCCATAAAATGGGCATTTGTTTGATTAAAAATTTCATCATTGGAGCTAAATCTCTTTCCACCGAGCCATTTCTTTAAGTTTGGAAATAGGAAATAGTCACTGGGAGCTAAATCCGGAGAATACGGCCTCGTATATATAGCTTGTTAATTTCATTTGAATGGTATCTAACTCTATCAGTAACTCACTGAGGAGTGATACTCGAATTGAAGTTATGATGTAATTTTTGATGTGTAAACATCTATACGCGCAGGGGGGTTAATTTCTATTTCACAATACAATCACAAAAACAGCGTACCATGTGAGCCGTAAGACAAAACCGGTGTGACTTTTTATTGTATTGGTGAAAAAATTATGATATGTTTTTGAAAATAAAACATGAATAATGAAAAATAAAAAATCAAAACTGAAAAAATAAATATAAATATATTATTAATTAAAAATTAATAATGAAGTGAGAAATGAAATGAAATGAAATGAAATATAAAAAATTAAAAACAAAAAATGAAAAATGAAAAATAAAAAACGAAAGATAAAAAAAATGAAAATGAAAAATAAAAAACGAAAACTGAAAAATGCAAAATAAAAATATAAAATATAAAAAATACAAATTAAAAATAAAAGATGAAAAATCAAAAAAGAAAAATGAAAAATAAAAAAATGGAAAATGAAAAATAAAAAAAGAAAAATAACAAGTAAGAAAATTATAGTCGGTCTAGACCGACTATACGATACCCTATACCATGCGTTTAGAAACCCTATCTCTTAGGCCCAACTAACTGGAGATTGAAAATAAGCAAAAACCAAATTTGAGTGGGATTTTTATTAATTTTTTTGGCTGCAGATATGAAAAAGTTCATATCGGATGCTTTATCTATAAAGGGACTAGGTCCAAAAATGGACCGATCCTGATCATGTTTGGTAAAGTCTCTTGTATTTTGCAAAAATATGTACAAACAAAATTTGAGAAGAATCAGTGCAATATTTTTGTTTTTTAATAGATTTAAGTGAAGATCGGGAAGCAGCTCTATATGGGGTCAAAGGGATCATTTTTGGACTACTCATTAGTGGATGTAATGAACGCATACAAACCCAATTTGAGTAAGATCTATATGACAATTTGGATCTTATGGCAATTTATGTCGATTTCATATGGGTAATTTGTATGGGGGCTAGGTCTGAACATGGACGGATTCTCACCAATTTCAATAGCGTTCATCCCATGGCCGATTAAAGCTTATGTACCAATTTTCGTCAAAATATGTTCATATTTGCGACCTGCAGTTTGATTACAAGCTTTACATGGACACACAGACGGACGGACGGACGGACGGACGGACATTGTTAAATCAACTCAGAAAGTGATTCTGATTCGATCGGTATAATTAAAGATGGGTCTAGGTCAAATATTTTTGGTTGTTACAAACAGCAGCACAAAGTCATTATACCCAAACCACATAGTGGTATAGGGTATAAAAAATGAAAAATATAAAATAAAAAACGAAAAATGAATAATTTAAAATGAAAAATGAAAAAATAAAAAATGAAAAATAAAAAAATGAAAAATAAAAATTGAAAAATGAAAAATTAAAAACGATGAACATGGAAAATAAAAAATAAAAATGGAAAATGCGAAATGAAAAATAAGAAATGATCAATAAAAAATGAAAAATAAGAAATTAAAAATACAAAATTAAAATATAAAAATACAAAATTAAAATATAAAAATGAAAAATAAAAAATAAAAAATTAAAAATTAAAAATTAAAAATTAAAAATTAAAACTTAAAAATTAAAAATTAAAAATTAAAAATTAAAAATTAAAAATTAAAAATTAAAAATTAAAAATTAAAAATTAAAAATTAAAAATTAAAAATTAAAAATTAAAAATTAAAAATTAAAAATTAAAAATTAAAAATTAAAAATTAAAAATTAAAAATTAAAAATTAAAAATTAAAAATATAAATTAAAAATTAAAATTTAAAAATTAAAAATTAAAAATTAAAAATTAAAAATTAAAAATTAAAAATTAAAAATTAAAAATTAAAAATTAAAAATTAAAAATTAAAAATTAAAAATTAAAAATTAAAAATTAAAAATTAAAAATTAAAAATTAAAAATTAAAAATTAAAAATTAAAAATTAAAAATTAAAAATTAAAAATTAAAAATTAAAAATTAAAAATTAAAAATTAAAAATTAAAAATTAAAAATTAAAAATTAAAAATTAAAAATTAAAAATTAAAAATTAAAAATTAAAAATTAAAAATTAAAAATTAAAAATTAAAAATTAAAAATTAAAAATTAAAAATTAAAAATGAAAAACGAAAAATGGAAAAAAAAATGTAAATGAAAAATAAAAATATAAAAAAATAAAAAATTAAAAGGAAAAAATGAAAAATAAAAAGCGAAAAATAAAAAATAAGAAATGAAAAATAAAAAAGAAAAATAAAAATTTAAAAATGCAAAACGAAAAATGAAAAATAAAATATGAGAAATGAAAAAGAAAAAATGAAAAACGAAAAATGAAAAAAAAAAAAATGAAAATGAAAAATAAAAATATAAAAAAATAAAAAATGAAAAAGGAAAAAATGAAAAATAAAAAGCAAAAAAAAAAATAAAAAAATGAAGAATAAATAAAGAAAAATAAAAATTTTAAAATGCAAAACGAAAAATGAAAAATAAAAAATGAGAAATGAAAAAAAAAAATGAAAAACGAAAAATGAAAAATAGAAAATGAAAAATTAAAAAAAAAAAAAATAAATAAAAAAGAAAAATAAATATATAAAAAAATAAAAAAATGAAAAAGTAAGAAATGAAAAATAAAAAGCGAAAAATAAAAAATGAAAAATAGAAAAAGAAAAATGAAAAAATTAAAAGTGAAAAATAGAAAATGAAAACTGAAAAAGAAAAAACGAATAAGGAAAAATGAAAAATAAAAAAATAAAAATGAAAAATAAAAAATTAAAAATGAAAAACGAAAAATGAAAAATGAGAAATAAAAAATAAAAAATAAAAATTTAAAAATTTAAAAATAAAAAATGAAAAATGGAAAATAACAAATGAAAAATGTAAGATAAAAAATGAAAGATGAAAAATTAAAAATAAGAAATGAAACAAAAACGAAAAATGAAAAATAAAAAACGAAAAATTAAAAATTAACCGGTTGAAATAATAAATATTTTTTTATTAGCAGAGCCCCTGCAGTTTATTGCTATGGGTGATACATAGATGACGCTTTCTGTCAGATTTTAAAAAACTTAAACAAAAACTCTTTAATTGCTAAATGTTTACACATCGCCCCGGTGGTCGGACTCACATGATTTTTTTATAAATGTTTTAATTGTTGAAGAATAAATATAGTCTTATGTCCGTCAATCTATTGGTTTTTCGGACTACTTACCACACATACTTATAATTTTTCCTTGTTAATAAAAAGACAAAGGTTTCTTTAATTTTATACAATAATTATTTTATTAATTTTTTGTTATTTTTTTAAATTTTTATGTATTTTTCCATTTATTTATTGTACCATAAAGGAATGCATTTTTTTTGGTTGTAAGTTGTAAGGAGAGGGATGGGTGTGTCGGTATGGTTTGTTTGGATTTTGATTTTTTTTTTTTTGGGTGTGTTGTATTTGTGTCAACATCGTGACAGTGATTTTTATTAAAAAAAAAAAAATAATAATAATAAATAATAATAATAATAAATTTGTTTTTTAAACAATTGCAGCAGTTGGTTATTATTTTCTTTTTTTTTTGTATTTTTCCTAAAGATGCTTTTTATTTATTTCTGGGAGGGGATTAGATTTTAAGATTTCTTTCATAAATCAGATTTATTTTTTTTTTATATTTTTAACAATTTATAAAACTTTTTTGAATATTAACAATTTATTTTTTTTTTTCTTTTTGTATTTAGCCATTATTTTTTAATTTTCTAATGATTTCTTGTTTAGCTTTACTTTGTTTGTATGTTTTTTGTTTTTCTTTTTGTGTTTAGAACTCATAATTAATTCATAATTATTATCGATTTTTATGATAATTTACATTATACTATATATTTCATTAGTTACAGTTTATTTTTCTTAAAAAGTTGTTATTTTTAATACTTTTGAGGACTTTTTAATGATTTATTTTTATTTTACCATTGTTTTCTAAATTATTGTATTGTATATTAGATACTTTTTTTTTTTATTTTATGTTCAAATTTTATTATTACATTAAAAAAATATCATAAGCATCATTTATTTGCAATCTTACGTTAATTTATTTATTAAAAAAAAAATGTTTGTTTTTGATACTCAAAGACTGATAAAAAAAAAAAATTATAACGAAAATATAAAAATGTCAGATGTCAAATACTAAGTATTTGTTGTTAATAAAAAGACCATCCTAATTTGTAATAGTGAAATGAAAAAAAGAAACAAGATTGGAAGGAATTGTTTCATTAAGAAAAATTTTCTGATTCCAATTTTGAACGTTGCTCTTTAAAAAGTTTTTGACCATCACAAGGGTTTATATATTATCAGCTTTTTAATTATAGCCTTTAAGAGGATATATTGATATTTTTACCTTGGAATTGAATTTGAATGGTTCTATTTCATAAATTGTTTCAGGTTTAGATTGTATGTAATTTATAAATTAACCAGAATTTTGTTTGTGTTTTTCAATAATTTTTGTGTTTTTCAATAAATCATTGATTCCAGTCTTTGTTAATATAATAAAGATAAAAATAAAAATATTGTTCTTTAGTTAATATTAATTATTCTGGCAAAGCTCTGTAATATTTTAATAATTTAGTCATAAAATACATGTTCTTGAATGAACTTTCTTTTTTAATTATGTTATTTTTGGCATTTTTTATTTAAAGATTCTTTTCAGGTTTAATGAAATTATTTTGTTGGGGTTTGTTAAATTTGTTCTAAGTGTTTCCCATTGAACAAGCATTTTTTTTTCTTTTTTATTATAAATTGTCTAGTAAATGAAAAATAAACAAATTTTAAAAATCGATATGTTATTTTTTATAATTAAATGTTTACTAATGCTTTCATTGTATGGCCAGGGGGGGAGATACGACTAAGCCATGATAATTAAGCAAAAATTTTATTGGTGAAAAGGAAACAAGGCAGCAAAAAAAAAATCATCAGTAAAGATTTTTCTTAAGAATAATTTAAAGATCTTGCCGCTTTTTCTATTTTTTTTTTGGTTTATTTATTGCAGTAATTTCTGATATTTACAATGACATTTAGTGATATTTTCTTTATATTGAATGCAATTTCCAAATGGCAGCTTTATGTTTTTTATTGTTTTATTTTTCCAAAAGAGTTCTTTAAGAATGATTCATAATATACTATATGATAAAATAACGGATTCTTAATAAACCTAAAAGTATGTTCTAATGTTTGAAAAACATATTTTTTTTTGGTTTGCAGTGAACGAAAGCAAAAAAGGTTCACAAAATTTATGTTCGGTTTGATCTTTTTAATAAAAACAGAAATAGTTTTTCATCTTTATCGGAAAGAAAAATCAAAATAAATGTTGAAATAAACCACCAGCAATAGGGAGAAAAAATGTCAAAAATAAGACTTTAATATATCCCAAGCTACATACATTTGATCATTTGGATAATAATTTTCCTTTAAATTCAAGTTCCAATAAGATTTGAAAAAGATTACCGTCTGTATGTAAAAAATTAAAAAAAAAAATGTTTCAAAAACCGAGAATCTGTGAACAGAAAAATTAAGTTTTCTTAATGGGAAATCTAAGTGTCGCTGAAACGGCTAAGATGAGTTTTGGGATTTGATTTTAAAAATACAAAAGAAAAAGTCATATTAATTTTTATATACTTAAGGTGCCATTACAAGAAGTGTTTTTTACATATGTACTGTCACTTTTTTTTATCCATATGAAATTCCTCATGTCTGTCAAAATTGTCTTTTACATACGATTCATAATTTTTGCTATCACACGTGCATATGTATTTCCGTATGACATAACCTCTAAATGTAAACAACAGCTGATTTAATTTGTGAATTTACAAAAATTTATATATTTTTTAATTGTTAATTAATACTAAACAATTTATTTTTTTTTCAATATTAATCTTTAAAATTTATTCTGTTTTTCTTTCGCCACAAGCTGTGTTGTATTTTCATATGTGTGACATTTAAAAATAGAACCTGTTCTAATTGAAAAATGTACATGTGACTTTCCTCATGTGTTGTACATAAACAATGTTTCATATGTATCACACGATGTGTACAACTTTTGTTGCGGGAAATTTTGACAGTACATATGTAAAAAACACATCATGTAATAGCACCTTTACGAGTATATATACATGTAATTGTATCAGTGTTGCCACCTCATGTGTAATTACACATATCATGTGTAATTTTTCTTTTTATGTGTAGCCCATGTGTAATTGGCTGCATGTGTAATTCATGTGTAATTTAAAAGTTTTACGTTTTTGAGCAGTTTCTTTTATTTTTTTAAGAGTTTCCAACACTTGCCTTTAAAAAAAATGTATGTACGTCCTTTTCTAACACATACGAATTTTCATTGTGATTAAAATATTTTGCAAACTTGCATCTTAAAGAAGAATAAAGAAAAATAACGGACTTATAAAATTCGTACGTTTTTCCACTGTTTTTGTCATAAGAAGTAAAAAGGTGTTAACATTCTTGGCAAAACTTAAGAATTCGATTAAAAGTGAGTTTGATTTTCAATAATTGGTAAGTTATTTCAAAATAATCTTGTTTTTGTTTTGTTTTGCAGATATGTCTGAAAAGAACGTATTTAGATTCCAAAGTGAATAGCTACATTCTGTAAGCTGTGTAATAAAAAACTGAAGTGCCATAAGCCAGTTCTTTCGAGATACAAATTCCCACCAAACTGCTGCCTCTGCTATTAAATCCTCAACCAACATTAGAATTAAAGAATTCTCCATCAAAGAATGGAAGCGTTAAGAGAGCTGAACTAAAAATGGTTGGAACATTAACTATTAACCATTTGGCATTTAGATTAATAGACGATCTTATTCCAGTATTAAAAGTCATGTTTTCGAGACTCCGATATATTTAAAGATGTAAACCTTCAAAGAACAAAAGCCACAGCTTTGATGAAAAATATTTTAGTTTTAGTTATTTAACTTTTTCCGAGAAGCTGTATAATAAATTGCAGAAAACCGTGTTTTCCATAATAATAGATGAAACAACAAATGTTAGCACAACGAAGCAGATAGCTTTTATCACAATTTATTATATCGACGAAACATGCCGGGTACATTTTTTGATTTCAAAGGGCGTGGATCAAAGTTTGCAAAAGAAATGTTTGAGCTTCTCAAAAGCACAATTACAGAAAAAGGGATTCCTTTTGAAAATCTAGTTGAATTTGCATCAGATACACCTAATATAATGTTTGGACGGTATAATTCAGTAGCTAAGTTGTTAAAAGACGAAAAGCCATATATTATTTTGATAAAATGCTCGTGCCACCTTATACATTTTGTAACGTCGAAGGCCAACATATTTGGAAGGTTTACTTCGCAATCCTGGATCATATTTTAACAGAATATTTTCAAACTGGTGTTCATCACATATTGTCCCCTGCCATTACAAGATGGCTCTCATTACATTCTTGTGTTAATCGTGTTTTAAAGCTATTTGAAGCTTTAAGTAGTCTTTTAAGGCTAGATGGTTTTAACCCTTTCACGGCCAAACATAAACTGCTGGAAAATTTTTATTTTTTGATGTGTAAACATCTATACGCGCAGGGGGGTAAATTTCTATTTCACAATATAATCACAAAAGCAGTGTAACACGTAATAGGTGAGAGCTGACACATAACGCTGTGTGACTTATGATTGTATTGGTGAAAAAATTATGATATAACATTGTTTTTCTATGCCACTTTTTTAAAAGCGTCATCTATGTATCACTTATATACTTTTATATTGGGATATTTTTAACGTTTTACAGCAAAAGGTTGTTGAATTAGCTGAAACAGTTTTTGCTATAAGTGATACATAGATGACGCTTACTGTTTGATTTTAAAAAATGACATAAACAATCTTTTTTTCACATCTTCCCTGTGATCGGACTCACATGACTTTTTTTCGTACTTAACGACCCAACATTTCTAAACAAAAGTTTCGTCAAAAATATTTTTTTTAATTGCTTCAAGGAGAAAATCCATGGGCCATATATATCCCATTGGTCGTCAACGGTCAATTTTGGCAACTAATTTACTCCGCTCAAAGCAAGTCAGTGATTTGTTTTTCTGTTTTTTCATAAATAACTGTAGCTATGGGTTTGCATTTGTTGTAAATTTTTAAATATAGATGACAGAGAATCGATTACTACTTTTTTAGTTTGTACTAAAAATGGAAAGAAATATCGTTCCTTTTGTAAAAAAAACTTTTTGTTTCACAAAGTTTCACAAATAACTGTAATTGCTTTGAAGATTACCATAATTGATTTTATCAGCCCTGTTCTTGAAACGTTGTTATTTGAATAAGAGTGAATTTAAAATCACATGAAATTGAAATTTTGGTTTTCTTTTTTTATTTATTTAATGGAAACATATGTTTGAGTTAAGAACATATGTTATTTAGAAACCGAGGTGCCATATGATTCTTTATTCAGTTTCACAAAAAACTTTTAAGTATTTTGTGCGTTTTTTCTTAAGTTTATAGAAAAAGTATAAAGAAAAATATTTTCTTTTAAAATAACAACTTATTTGTTCATTTAATTGTTTTTGTTCTTCAATTTCATTCAATTAAAAATGACTTTTCTATTTTTAAAAAGTTAGGCATCACCAAAAAAATGTCGATATTCAAATAAATTGGATTTGACTGGCATCACTACTGTTTCGAACATATGCAAAAAAATAAAAATATGTGATTTGATGAAAATTTTTGTTTAATTCCTTTATTTGCAATAATTAGTGCATAAAGAATCTATGTTATAATTGAAAAAAATATAATGGAAAATAGATTGTGTAAATAAAAAGTTTTTCTTGTAGTTATAGAACAGCATCATCGCAAAAAGTGAGTTTTATTAACATCGACCACTTATTACGAGTTTTTTTTTTAAATCAGCGCAAAATTAAGACGTTTTTTAAAATCGTTTTTTTTTTCATAAAATTAGTGTCTAATTTTTTAAAATAATGACAAGGTTGAATAAAAAACATGTTAGAGTTTAAATATCAATTAGTTTTTTTTATCTCTTAAGACCTGCTTAGTAGAATAAAAGGGCATTTCTTTTGATTTCACAAAGCCTTTCCATGTGAATTAAAACGAAAAAAAATATTCTTATTGAAATTAGAGAACAGCAAAAAACTCGTAGATTTTAGAATTTTTTCATTTACGAGTTTTTTTTTGTGATAGTGGTTTCAAGGACAGGGGTGTATATTTTTGAGACATTTAGAATTAATCTTTTTCTAAGTCTTTTTATTTATAGTTCAATTAATTGTTGATTTAATATTATGCATTTATTTAATTTAATAAATATATAAAACTATAACGCACCTTTTTTACCGTACTGAATTTTACTGAATAATAAACAGTGTTTCCGAAAAACATAAATACTGGTCCATGTTGTATCAAAATTTTAATGCTTTCGGTTCAATAACGTCCGAATTAATGACATCCAAATATCATAAAAAAAAACACAATTTTCAGACTTTGGGGTGTTAGGTCCTGAGAATACATGTGCCATTTTTTTTGGTACGGTCTGAAAGCCAAAAATATCCTCTGCCGACTCAAATCAGCCTTAAAAAAAATCTGTTGGAAGATGTGGAAAATATAAGAAAAAATAAAAATGGGACGTATATGACCCATTGGTCGTGAAAGGGTTAAATATCCCACCAAGACTACTGAATTAATGCTGCAAGCATTAGAGTACGAAAAAAACAGAATTTATTTCGAATTTTTGTCGTACGCCTTAGATATTTTAACTTTTTTTTATGCTCTCTCTCAATCAGAAAAGCCAGTATTGTATAAAATGAAATCCGAAATAATGCAAAGATTGCAAATTTTTTATTCAAATTACATAAAAGTGGATATTTTAAAATTCCAATGCTTATGGGAAATCAACCATTCAGATAAAAATTGTTGCTGCTCATGAATCTTTGACGATAATCTCTAATTCTAAAAAAATTATACTTCAAGATTGTCGGCAGTTTTATATCGAGACAATTCGTCAAATAAAAACAAGATTTGATTTTAGTGATGATATTTATATAGTTGTGGATATTGTTGATCCAAAAATTGTCCAAGCTTTTCAACCTAAAACACTGTATTTGTTAAAAAAAAAAAAAAAGAGTTCCATCCTTCAGTAATGATTTGCAACAACTTGATAATGAGTGTAGACAACATGCACTCTTAGATTTTAAAAAACTTTAGCTTCATAGTAATTTTGAGCCAGAAGACTATTGGAAAAAGGTTTTTGAATTGGAAAAATTCCTTGGGAGACAGATTATTTCCTACTTTAACTATATTTTTATTCTACCCTTCTCAAACGCTGCTGCAGAATTTAAGAATTAAACTTTCATCTGATACCATTCCATCGACTTTATTTACTAAAGCAGAAGTACATTAAAAATGGTGGAGCAAATTTTGAAACTACTCAAAAAATTATAAACAAAAAATGTGGAAACTTTAAATATCTGGAAAAAATCGAAAAAATTTGATCTCAATATAAACGTGATGTATTTGGCTTATTTTTTAGTTATAAATTACTATATGAAGTAGTATGAATTTTTTGTCTTTAATCATTATTTTTATTATATTTTTTTTTGAAAAACTGATATTATGAAATTCGAAACAAAAAACGTTATTTTGAAAAAAAAAGAAAGCATAAGTAATTCGTGATTTCATGTATAATTTACCATTTCGTTGGTGGCAACAATTATTGTATTCATTTGTTAAGTAAAGCTTTTTAATTAATACAAACTTTACAAGTTTATTTTTTTTTTTTTTTTGGCGAAATGTGTAATAAAATTCTTTCTGAAATAGCTTGCGAATTGCCAGCTTAGTGAGTAGATCAATAAAAAAAAACAAAGTTATGTACATTTAGGAATTTTATAAATAAAGACAAAAATTGAAGCATACTTTTAGGAGTTTTAATATTTTAAAATTATATAACAAAGTAAACATTTATCTTTAAACTTCAACTTTTGCTAGTTTAATAAATTATATCGTTTTGATTTGAGCTTTTTGTCAAATTAAATAAACATTAACAACTGAAATTAAATTTCATACAAAAATAAGGCCCTGAACATATACATACATGTATTTATTATAATTTCATTAATATACTTTTATTGGCTTGTCTCTGTGTGTGTATGAGTGTATGTGTGTGTGTGTTCGTTGTATGTGTGTGTGTGTATGTTGTTCTCGTTTATTTCATTTTTAAACTTTTATCATGCAATCGCGTGGACGGTATTCAAAGCTTTTAGATAACGTTTCATGTTTTTTTTTTTTAATTTTCATCTTTATTTTTATTTTAAAAGTTTTTTTTGTTTCTTTATTACATGATTATCTATTTAAATGGTTATTGTATTCTCATATATATTATTTTTTGTTTACATATGTACACTTTCATTAGATGTTGATCATAAAAAGCAAAATTAAAATTTCAAAATTAAGTTTGTGGTTCAGTCATTTTATTTTTAGAATATTTGATTTTTTGTTTAGGACATTTATCAAAAAATTATGGTCCGAAAGAGAGAGCGAGAGAGAGAGAGAGAGAGAGAAAGAAAGAGCTAGAGTGTGTTTTGTAATTTATATTTATTTTGTTTTCTTTTTTTTTTAGTTATTTTACCTTTTATTTATTTTTATTAAGTAAAGTTAAAAAAAAAAAAATAAATAAATAAATAAACAAATAATAATTGTAGACAAAAGTTGAAGTATTTTCTTTAACGATTTTGGTTAAAAAACATTTGTTTATTCTTGCAGATTATTATTATTTTTTTTTTTATAAAAAACAAAGCATAACTGAAGGATTATTAAAAATTGTTTTGAGAAGTTTTTGGTTTTAAATATTATTATCTTATTATTTGAATGGAAGATTTCATATTAAAATTTATTATTGCATTAAATTATTTTTTTTTTCTAATATTTACAAAATTATTAGCTTTCAATTATAGATTTTTTTATATTTAAATTAACGGCAGTTTTGTTTTATTTAATTAGCATTTTTATTTTGTCAATGATTAAAAAAATAACACTACCCAACAGTTCAGGTGATTCTAACATACATACATTAAACATAGCATTATTGAATATTAATATTGATTTTGAATTAAATTGATTTTCTTACAACGTGTTTTTTCACTTGGATTGTACACACCTGAATATATTTGTGGCCTTAAAAGTGTACATTGCATGATTTTCAATTACAATATAGAATGGAGTGGCCGGAAATTTTATACTTAAAAGTTGCTGTAATCTGGAATAGATTATGATCCTTTAATGATCTTGGTGATTTGGGTCACATATGTTATATCTTTGACGTTAGGCAAAAAATGCATTTTGAGTTTTTGTTTGGGTCCAACTCAGGTTTTGATGTGTAAACATCTATACGCGCAGGGGGTAAATTGACAAATGAAGAATAAAAAATGAAAAGTGAAAAATGAAAAATGAAAAACGAAAACTGAAAAATAAAAAATGAAAAATAAAGAATGGAAAATGAAAAATACAAAATAAAAAATAAAAAATAAAAAATGAAAAATGAAAACCGAAAAATAAAAAATATAAAATTAAAAATGAAAAATAGAAAATGAAAAATAAAAAAGGAAAAATAAAAAATAAAAATGAAAAATAAAAAATAAAAAATAAAAAATAAGGAATGGAAAATGAAAAATAAAAAATAAAACATAAAAAATAAAAAATGAAAAATGAAAACCGAAAAATAAAAAATGAAAAATAAAAAATATAAAATTAAAAATGAAAAATAGAAAATGAAAAATAAAAAAGGAAAAATAAAAAAGAAAAATGAAAAATAAGAAATAAAAAATTAAAAATGAAAACTGAAATATGAAATCTAAAAAATGAAAAATGAAAACTGAAAAATAAAAAATGAGAAATAAAAAATGAAAAGTGAAAAATGAATAATGAAAAATGGAAAATAAATAAATAAAATGAAAACTGAAAAATAAAAAATGAGAAATAAAAAATGAAAAGTGAAAAATGAATAATGAAAAATGGAAAATAAATAATTAAAAATGAAAAATAAAAAATTAAAAATAAAAAAATGAAAAATAAAAAATAAAAAATTAAAAATAAAAATTAAAAATTAAATATAAGAAATAAAAAATTAAAAACGAAAACTGAAAAATTAAAAATGAAAATTGAAAACTGAAAAATAAAAAATGAGAAATAAAAAATAAAAAATGAGAAATAAAAAATGAGAAATGGAAAAAAAAAAATGAGAAATGAAAAATAAAAAATGGAAAAAAAAATGAAGAATAAAAATGAAAAATAAAAAATTCAAAACAAAAAATGAAAAACAAAAACTGAAAAATTTAAAATGAAAAATATAAAACGAAAAATGAAAAAGAAAAAATGAAAAATCAAAATGAAAACTGAAAAATAAAAAACGAAAAATAAAAAATGAAAAATATAAAATGAAAAATAAAAATGAAAACTGAAAAATAAAAAATGAAAAAAGAAAAATATAAAATGAAAAATAAGAAATGAAAAATATAAAATGAAAAATGAATAGTAAAAATGAAAACTGAAAAATAAAAAATGAAAAATATAAAATTAAAAATTAAAGATAAAAAATGAAAATAAAAAGTGAAAAATTAAAAATAAAAATGAAAAATTAAAAATGAAAAATAAAAAATTTAAAATAAAAAATTAAAAAAAATTTAAAATGAAAAATGAGAAATAAAAAAATTAAAAATGAAAAATAAGAATAAAAAATTAAAAATGAAAACTGAAATATAAATAATGAAAAATGAAAACTGAAAAATAAAAAATGAGAAATAAAAAATGAAAAATGAAAAATGAATAATGAAAAATGGAAAATAAAAAATGAAAAAGAAAAATAAAAAATGAAAAATAAAAAATGAAAAATAAAAAATGAAAAAAAAATTAAAAATAAAAATTAAAAATGAAATATAAGAAAATAAAAATTAAAAACGAAAACTGAAAAATAAAAAATGAAAATTGAAAACTGAAAAATAAAAAATGAGAAATGAAAAATGGAAAATAAAAAATGAAAAATTAAAAGTGAAAAATTAAAAATGAAAAATAAAAAATCAAAATGAAAAAAGAAACCTGCGAAATTTAAAATGAAAAATATAAAATGAAAAATAAAATAGAAAAAATTAAAAATAAAAACGAAAACTGAAAAATAAAAAAAGAAAAATAAAAAAAGAAAAATGGACAATAAAAATAAAAAAATGAAAAATAAAAATGAAAACTGAAAAATAAAAAATGAAAAGTAAAAATGAAAAATAGAAAATGAAAAATAAAAAATGAAAAATATAAAATGAATAATAAAATATGAAAAATTAAAAATTAAAAATAAAATATGAAAAATAAAAAAATTAAAAATTAAAGATAAACAAGTAAGAAAATTATAGTCGGTATAGACCGACTATACGATACCCTATACCATGCCCTATCACTTAGGCCCAACTAACTGGACATTGAAAATAAGCAAAAACCAAATTTGAGTGGTATTTTTATTAATTTTTTTGTCTGCAGATATGAAAAAGTTCATATCGGATGCTATATCTATAAAGGGACTAGGTCCAAAAATGGACCGATCCTGATCATGTTTGGTAAAGTCTCTTGTATTTTGCAAAAATATGTACAAACAAAATTTGAGAAGAATCAGTGCAATATTTTTGTTTTTTAATAGATTTAAGTGAAGATCGGGAAGCAGCTCTATATGGGTTCAAAGGGATCATTTTTGGACTACTCATTAGTGGATGTAATGAACGCATACAAACCCAATTTGAGTAAGATCTATATGACAATTTGGATCTTATGGCAATTTATGTCGATTTCATAGGGGTCATTTGTATGGGGGCTAGGTCTGAGCATGGCCGATAAAAGCTTATATACCAAATTTCATCAAAATATATTCATATATGCGACCTGCAGTTTGATTACAAGCTTTACATGGACACACAGACGGACGGACGGACATCGTTAAATCGAATCAGATAGTGATTCTAATTCGATCGGTATAATTAAAGATTGGTGTATGTCAAATATTTTTGGTTGTTACAAACAGCAGCACAAAGTCATTATACCCAAACCACATAGTGGTATAGGGTATAAAAATGAAAAATAAAAAATGAAAAATGAAAACTGAAAAATATAAAATGAGAAAAAATTTAAAAAATGAAAAATTTAAAATTAAAAATTAACCGATTGAAATAATAAATCTATAATATTAATAGGCTAGGCGATTTCTTGTGACTAATGTTTTGTTCTACCCTTTTATCCCGATTTTGACCAAACGTGTATTATTTGAAAGGAATTTCTTCTTAGCCGATTTGCAGATTTACAGATTTTTAAACTTTTTCCTTTATTTTGAGTAAATTGCATTTAAAGTTGCTATTAACACATAAATAAAATTATACAATGCTATGTGTGTGTTTATTAAAAATGAGTTTGTTTTTTGTTCCTGATTTTTGAATTGCCTATAATTCATTAGCATAACTATAGGGTCTTTATTTAATGAATAAATAAAATTTCCTAGAATTTGCACTCGAATTCCGAGGGCTGGAATCTGCTAGTAATAATAAATATTTTTATATTAGCAGAGTCCCTGCAGTTGATTGCTATAAGTGAAACAAAAAAGTGCCATAAGAAAATGTTTAATTACTAGATGTTTACACATCTCCCCTGTGATCGGACTCACATGATTTTTTTTTTCTTTCGTTTGTTATCAATACAGAACTGCACTGAAAAATTCATATTTAAATAGTTTTTAATTTAACATTAGGAGAAACTGCAGTTTCTGACTTAAGACCTTTTTGCCTAACTTAAAATATATAATTACTCCATATCTTTATTAGATTTTCAATTTGGAATAAATTTATTAAAAAATCTTAGGATGTGTGATTTTTTAATAATCGTTTCTGTCGTATATCTTAATTAATTTATAAAATGTAGAATGGAAAGGAAAACTAATACTTGAATATTCATGTTGAATCATCTTTCCTTATTGGGTTGTGTAATAAAATAATAAATGAAATTTAACATAAATTATTGATTTATTTTTTGTTTTAATAAAATAATTTTCTATTTTTCGATCTTTTGTTTTGTTTTGTTTCAAACCAATTGTCTATATTTTTTTTGGGTTATTTTATAAGTTTAGCTAACTGTTATTTTATATTTATCTTTATCATTAATTTAGCTTGTCTTAAAAAAATTGTTTTCTAATTATAACTAATTTAATTTTATCTAGGGTTTTTCTTTTTCTTAATTTGTTTTACTAACAATGATATTTGCTAAAGTTTTCAAATTTATTGAGATCTAAAAATAATAGTAAAAAATAAAAAAAAATATATAAATTTAAATTTGTTTTTAATTGAATTTTCTTAAATACGCTTTTGTGTAATTTTTTATTAAAAAATTATTTCTTAGACAGCTTTTGATGTCGTTTCTGGCATCCAGCGTAACATTTCACGACGCCAGTTAATACTATTCTCCACGTTTTTCACTAAAAATGTGTTTTTTTTTAAAGAAAAAAAAATATATTTTTTTTTAAAAGAGGATAAATCACAAACATTAAATAATTAAAAATTTTATAACAATGTGAAATTTTTTATACAACTTCATTCAAATATTGCGGAAGTTATCAACAAATTCTATAAAGTTTTGAGAAAATGCCAGATTTGAATTTCCACTGTTGTACATTGTAGGATTTCGATTGCAACGAAGTTGAAAATATATGACATCGTAAAAATTTTAAGCTTCTGCATCTAGAACACTGATTGAGACTGACAACCAATTTTATATATCAGCTGAATATTATGAAAATTAGCGGTTTGAAGGTGATAAATATTGCGCGTTCAATATATTCAAATAAGAGATTAATTTAATATTAACTCATTTAATTTAAATGCACTTTAGAATTTATAGGAGCCCCGGAAATATGTGAGGTGTCTCATTAATATATAATCTTGCAAATAAATCAGCTTTAAATATTTAAATAATTATTGCAATCGTATTTGAGAAATGGAAAAATCCCTCACTGTGGGCTGGTAATATTTAAAATCTTGTTATCACGTGACATACGAGTAGTTTTGACACAATATCAGATGTCATATCATTGTCAGAATCGAAGAGTATAGTTGAAAAATATTTAAGTTAAAACTTACCTAGTAGTCAGACATCGGTTTCAATACTGACCGCCATAGCGCTATTGTGCCTCTGGTTTAAATTACTAGACCCTCTTACGCCATTTTGTTGAGGTTGTTGTTGTAATTGCAGTTGAAGTTGTTGCTTTTCAAAAGACTGTTGTGTCCTTAGGAATGGAGCTAAATGACGCCCTGGATGATCAGTCAATCCCGGTGTACCCATACCATCATCTAAATCCATGATGTCCGATGACGATTCAGATAACGATGATTTTCGATAATGTTGACCTAACACACACACATACAAAAAAAAAAAACAAATAATATTTAATACAGCTCTATTTCAATATCATAGCAATAAAGTAAGACTGGTGTGGCAATTGTTACCTAAAGCTCCGGGCATATATGAACAACTTGTAACATGATTGAAATTTTGGCTTTGCATTTCCTCTTGATCCGTTTCGCGATGATAGAAATAATTGAAATTACTAACGATAACCGGTACGGGCAGAGCGATTGTCAGGACACCAGCTATCACACATAGCGAACCAACGATTTTACCCCAAAAACCAACAGGTCTAGAGTAGCAGTAGCAGTAGCAGTGGCAGTAGTAGTAGTAGTAGTGTAGTATATAAGGGAGTAGTAATTTACAAATGTTAAATGAGAAAATTTAAATAAATAAGTTGTTCCATTGTTTTTTGTTTTTTGTTTTGTTTTTTCTTCATATAAAAAACATCATAAACAAAAGTTAATTTTTAATAAGTTAACAGACAAATTATAAATAACACCAATTTTACAGAGAAAAAAATTATGTAAATAAAAAATAAAGGTTTAAAAACAAATGAAAGTGAAACAGTAAAAAAATCATCATTACTAATAGAGTATTGAATGAGCGACATTATGAAGATTTAAATATATGAGAGTGACATATAAAGATTGTGAATGGATATGTGTGAGTGTGAGTGTTAGTGTAACTGGTGAATGTTAAATGACAAGAGCTTTTGAAAAGCATAAAGAAACACACAGCGAGTTAATGAAGACAGATATATATATATAGAGAGAGAGAGGATGAGAGAGAGAGAGAGAGAGAGTGTGATAATGTGTGAATGATAAGTTGATGCTGAAATATTTTATTACACAGTTATAAGCTATTTTTATGTCTTGTCATTTTGTTTTTGTTTTCGTTTTTTTTTTTTGGTTTGAGATTTTAAACTATGTAACTCAATTTACGGTTGTCAAAGTCATGATCAATGTCGTATACATTTTTACCTACAGTTACACATATTTGCCAGCTTTTGTTTTTTTTTTTGTTAATAAATAGTAATAGTAAATATTATATTAATTTAATTCAGACATTACATAACATTTAAGAGTGTTTATTTTTCTGAAATTGAAAAGTTTTTACGTTAATTTAAAGAAATCGTGCTAGTCAATGTTAAGCAAATAGCTTTCAAAAGCTCATGCATTTGCAAAATTGTTTAGGAATAATGGTCGTGTTTTTTCAGGCTTTCGTGGTCAGGAATAGCAGGAAAAAGGGTTTAGAATTGGTGTTTACTTTTTTTTTTTCTTTTACTTGTTCTCGCAGAATAAACATAGAAATTGAAATATTAAATACAGTGAATGTACAGATAGAGCTTTACAATAACTTTTGCTACAGAATAAAAAAAAGTTCATTAGAAAATGTTCAAGTTAAATATTGACTTACCATTTGATGTGCATTTGTAATTTTTATTTTAACTTCTTTTTCTTTCTTACTATTGTTTTTGTATTTCTAATGCTACACAATTAAACAAAAACTAACTAGTTTTAGCACAGAACTTAACTAATGTTGAACTTCAACTTTATCAATTTATATGAGTGATTTACATACTTATATAATAGTAAAAAAAAAAAAAACAAAAAACTGTGCAGAAACTGGCTTATTTTATGAAAAATGTTTTGTCATCAACTGTGATCTAAAGAACAATAGTCGTTGAACTTTACCAGAAAAGAAAAGAAAATTATATGTTCTTACGGAAAATAATTAAATAAAACTATAATATACTGAAAATATTAATGACTGCTATTTGGACACAGACTGAATTTTTCTTTCTACGAATAAAATTTAATTGACGGAAAAATGTGTGTAACAGCATTTGAAATTATAGTAAGTTAATTGTCTAGATAAGCAAAGTTTAGTTAAAACAAATATCGTTAAATATTTCTAAATATACGAAATTTTCAAATATTTTTTTGATGTGTAAACATCTATACGCGCATGTAAGACGGAAGGCAAATTCTTTGTGACTTATTGTATTGGTGAAAAAATTAAATAAAAAATAAAAAATAAATAATGAAAAATTAGAAATTAAAAATGAAAATTAAAATATGGAAAATAAAAAATGAAAAATGAAAAATGGAAAATGAAAAATGAAAAATAAAAAATTAAAAAGTAAAAAATGAAAAATGAGAAGTGAAAAATAAAATATTAATATGAAAAATAAAAAATTAAAAACCAAAAATGAAAGATAGAAAATACAAAATGAAAAATGGAAATTAAGAAATAAAAAATGAAAAAAGAAAAATGAAAAATTTAAAATTTAAAATGAAAAATCAAAAATGAAAAATGAAAAATGAAAAACGAAAAATGAAAAATGAAAAAAAATGAAAAATAAAAAATAAAAAATGAAAAATAAAAAATGAAAAATAAAAAAGAAAAATAAAAATGAAAAATTAAAAATAGAAAATGAAAAATGTAAAATAAAAAATGAATAATAAAAAATGAAAAATAAAAAATTAAAAATAAAAAAAGAAAAATAAAAAATGAAATATTAAAAATAAAAAATTAAAAATGAAAATTAAAATATGGAAAATAAAAAATGAAAAATGAAAAATAAAAAATTAAAAAATATAAATGAAAAAATTAAATATGAAAACTAAAAAATTAAAAATGAAAAACGAAAAATGAAAAACTTAAAATGAAAAATGAAAAAAGAAAAATAAAAAATGAAAAAATGAAAAATGAAAAATAAAAAATTAAGAAATTAAAAATGAAAAATGAGAATTGAAAAATAAAATATTAATAATGAAAAATTAATAATGAATAATAAAAAATTAAAAATAAAAAATTAAAAACCAATAATGAAAAATGAAAAATGAAAGACAGAAAATACAAAATGAAAAACGGAAAATAAGAAATAAAAAATTTAAAAAAGAAAAACGAAAAATTTAAAATGAAACATAAAAAATGAAAAACGAAAAATGAAAAATGAAAAATAAAAATAAAAAATGAAAAATAAAAAATAAAATATGAAAAATAAAAAAGAAAAATAAAAATTAAAAATTAAAAATAAAAAAATAAAAAGAAAAAATGAATAATAAAAAATGAAAAATAAAAAATGTAAAATAAAAAATGAATAATAAAATATGAAAAATAAAAAATTACAAATAAAAAATGAAATATGAAAAATAAAAAAATTAAAACTGAAAATTAAAATATGGAAAATAAAAAATAAAAAATGAAAAATAAAAAATTTAAAAATATAAATGAAAAAATTATATATGAAAACTAAAAAATTAAAAATGAAAAACGAAAAATATTAAAAAAATAAAAATGAAAAATGAAAAATGAAAAATAAAAAATTAAAAAACAAAACATGAAAAATGAAAAATGAGAAGTGAAAAATAAAATATTAATAATGAAAAATTAGTAATGAAAAATTAAAAACCAATAATGAAAAATGAAAAATGAAAGACAGAAAATACAAAATGAAAAATGGAAAATAAGAAATAAAAAATGAAAAAAGAAAAATGAAAAATTTAAAAAGAAAAATGAAAAACGAAAAATGAAAAATGAAAAATGAAAAATAAAAATAAAATATGAAAAATAAAAAATAAAAAATAAAAAATGAAAAATAAAAATGAAAAATTAAAAATAGAAAATGAAAAATGTAAAATAGAAAGTGAATAATAAAAAATGAAAAATAAAAAATGAAAAATAAAAAATGAAACATAAAAAATGAAAAATAAAAAATAAAAAATGAAAAATAAAAAATAAAAAATGAATAATAAAAATCGAAGAATGAAAAACGAAAAATGAAAAATTAGAAATAAAAAAAGGAAAAACGAAAAATGAAAAATAAAAAACTAAAAATGAAAAATAAAAAAGGAACAACAAAAAAAGAAAAATAAAATGAAAAACGAAAAATAAAAAATAGAAAATGAAAAATGTAATATAAAAAATGAATGAAAAATTAAAAATAAAATATGAAAAATTAAAATAAAAATAAAAAATTAAAAATAAAAAATACATATAAAAAAAAAAAAATCAAAAATGAAAAATGAAAAAGAAGAAATGTAAAAAAATTAACAATAAAAAATTAAAAATGAAAAACAAAAAATGAAAAATTAAAAATGAAAAATAAAGAATGAAAAATTAAAAATTAAAAATGAAAAATAAAAAATAAAAAATCAAAAATGAAAAAAGAAAAAAAAAAGAATTGAAAAATAAAAAATGAATAATAAGAAATTCAAAATGAAAAACAAAAATGAAAAATGAAAAATAAAAAAATGAAAAATAAAGAAGGAAAATTAAAAATGAAAAATAAAAAATAAAAAATAAAAAATAAAAAATAAAAAATAAAAAATGAAAAATTAAAAATTAAAAACAAAAACTGAAAAATAAAGAATGAAAAATGAAAAATAAAATATAAAAAATAAAAAATTAAAAAATGAAAAATGAAAAATGAAAAATAAGAACTTAAAAATGAAAAATAAAAAATAAAACAAAAATAAAAAATGATATATGAAAAATAAAAACGAAAAATAAAAAACGAAAAACAAAAAATTAAAAATGAAAAATATAAAATGAAAAATTAAAAATGAAAATAAAGCATGAAAAAGAACAAATGAAAAACGAAAAATTAGAAATAAAAAATGAAAAATAAAAAATGGAAAAAGAAAAATGAAAATTAGAAAATAGTAAATCAAAAATGAAAAAAAAAAATAAAAATAAAAAACGAAAAAAAAAGTAAAAAATGAAAAATAAAAAATAAAAAATGAAAAATAAAATATATAAAATAAAAAATAAGAAATGAAAAATTAACCAGCTGAAATAATAAATAATAATAAATATTTGTATGTGATACATAGATGACGCTTTCTGCTTGATTTTAAATGAAAAATAAAAAATGGAAAAAGAAAAATGAAAATTAGAAAATGGTAAATCAAAAATGAAAAAACTAAAAATAAAAATAAAAAGCGAAAAACGAAAAAAAAAGTAAAAAATAAAAAATGGAAAATAAAAAATGAAAAATAAAATATATAAAATAAAAAATAAGAAATGAAAAATTAACCAGCTGAAATAATAAATAATAATAAATATTTGTATGTGATACATAGATGACGTTTTCTGTTTGATTTTAAATGAAAAATAAAAAATGGAAAAAGAAAAATGAAAATTAGAAAATGGTAAATTAAAAATGAAAAAACAAAAAATAAAAATAAAAAGCGAAAAACGAAAAAAAAAGTAAAAAATAAAAAATGAAAAATAAAAAATGAAAAATAAAAAATAAAAAATGAAAAATAAAATATATAAAATAAAAAATAAGAAATGAAAAATTAACCAGCTGAAATAATAAATAATAATAAATATTTTTATGTGATACATAGATGACGCTTTCTGTTTGATTTTAAAAAAATTCCATAAAAAAACTTTAATTACTAGATGTTTACACATCTCCCCTGTGATTTTTTTTTATGATTAAAAACAATTTCTGATGGCCACCAACAAATCCTACCAGATATTTTACTATTAAAACTACTATAACTACTAACTGCACCTTGAAAAATACAAAAACAGTTCAAATCTACTTTGATTTTCAATAAATTTAAAAAACAAATTAGCCATAAAAAAATCTATTTTATAAAAGAATAAATTAAAAAGCACCAATAAACATTTTTTTTAAATTTTTTGCAATATTATTCTTGTTTTATTTTTTCGCCATCTCTTAGATTTTGTTGTATTTTAATGCATTTGAATAATTATTTAAAAAGGAGTTTTTTGTAATAATTTTTTTTGCCTTATGTTGCATTTAGTTTCTTTGTTTATTTTCTTTTGCACTTGACTAAATTTTTACTTAAACTGTAATATTTATGTTATAAGGATTTCTGAATACGCAGCGTATTTAATATTTTATTGAAATTAATATCCTGTTCTTTTTTTTGTTTTTCATATTATTAATATTAACGATTATAAAACATTTCATTATTTCGTTTATATTTTATTTATTTTTTTTTGGGTTTTTTATTTTAATTGTAACAATTCATTTTTATTTTTTTTAAGGGTATTTATTTTTGGGAGCTATAAGTAATTATTATATGCTTTTGGTTTATTTCAAATAATATCAAAACTTTATTCTATATAATGATAAAATTGCAAAGAAGGTTTTGTTTTCTTGGGATTAATTATTGTTTTGTTAAAGTATTTCTGGCTGGGGATTACTGGTTAGTGTAGTTCAATGATTTTTTTCAAATGCTAAAAAAAAATGCTTTTGTCTATAATAAAAAAAATATATACATATATTAACATATCTGGCTAACTAATAAATGAAATTTTTATTAAAAGAAAATATATAATTTTTATTTTTCATATTTATTTTTATTAACTTTTACACTATTTTCCAGTCTTAATATCTTTTTTTTTTTTTAAAGAATTTTTATGATTTTTTTTTGTTCAAGTTAAAGCGAATTTTTTTTTTTATAAAAAAAATGCATTTATTTTTGTAAAATATATGGAAAACATGAATCGATTGTTTTGAGTTAAATTTGCAATGAATATTAAGCGAAAAGACTGTTTATTTTTTTTTTGTATTGAATTAGGTGTTTTTTTTTACTGCCCCAATATTAATTCGTTAATATTTTTATTCAAATTCTATGTTAATAACTTCTGCAGTACCGTTAGGGGAAAACTATTTATATCTTTCCAAAAAACGAAACAGTTTTTGACTATTAGAATAAGTATTATTATTTCTTTTGTGGAATGGATAAAAAATTTGCAAGAAAACAGAAATATTGACAGAAAACAGTTATTTTTTTTTTTATTTATTTTTTAGTTCTATTAAATTATTATATTCAACGATATGTTTGCTTCTTTTAATTGTTATTATATTTTTTTAGATTTGCTAATAATATTCGAAGAAATTTTTAAGCAAAAAAAAAAAAAAGAAAAGATTTATTTCTTTATTATAATTTGCCAAAAAAATTTAGAAACTTTTGTTAGTAATTGTTTTAAGTTGGCTTGTTTTTCGTTAAATACTACGTAATTAATTGAAATAAAAATATTTGTTGTAATAAAATAAAAACTGTCTATAACTATAACTACTATAACTATTCTATATACATTTTTACATGAATTTTATAAATTTCTTTTATTTCTTTAACATTTACAAACATCTTTATATTTTAAGTAATAATGGCATAAATTTTTGTTGCAATTTGAATTAGAAATAAAAAATATTCAAAAACTAAACTACTTTTACTAAGTATTAGAGAGATAAGCGTTTCATTTTATTATCTAGAGTTAAAAATAAAATAAAATTATTTTAAGTATTTTATATGACTAAGACAGAAATAAATTAAACCGAAACTAAATAATAATACAAAGGGATGGGATATTTTAAAGTAGTTCTGAATTGTTAAAATTTTTCTTTTGTCTGTATACATAATATACATATCGTTAGCTGAAATGTAGAAAATTAATTCTCACATTTTTAATAGATTATGATGGTTTTCATCATATTTTTAAACTCTTACGATCAATAATTACGATATTGATATATAATATCAGAATGATTTAACTGCCTCTAAAAAATTAAAAAATATTAGTTAAATATTAGTCGTTTTGCATTTTAGCTAACGATATGCGTTAAGCGAATTTATCGTGTTTAAAATGAAGCTTTTCGTCGTCTCGTATTTTGTGGTTGAAAATAAATTCAATCACCAAAAGAAAAAAGAAAATTAATGGTTTTAAAAAACTAATAGTGCATTTACATTTAAATTCGAAGCGACTAGGACTCGACTAAAATCTACTTGTATATATTTTTACAACCAATTATAGTCCCATTTATTTTTGTTATTTTTCTTTTCTTAAACTCTTTCTTTTAACTCAATCATCGATCTGAAACTTTGTCACATAGACTTGTGGAGCCAAAGATTAATTTTAATAGTGTCACACTCAGTCACGTATAGTCACGCACAGTAACGGAGTGCATTAAAGCCCATTTCCCCTTATCGGATCGATCTGAAACTTGGTCGATAGACTTGCCGTGAAAAAGAACTAACTTTGAACATAGTCAAGCACAGTCACGCATGGTCACGGAGAGATTTAAAACGGATTTTCCCTATCCAATCATTCTGAAACTTGGGCGATATACTTGCTGTAAAGAAAGATTAAGTTCGACATAGTCACGCACAGTCACGCATAGTCACGCACAGACACGGAGAGATTAAAACCTCTCTTCCCCTTATCCGATCGATTTGAAACTTGGTCGATAGACTTGCTATGAAAAAAGATTAACTTTGACATAGTCATGCACAGTCAAGCATAGTCACGCACAGTCACGCATAGTGACGCCCAGTCACGGAGTGATTTAAACACCATTTGCCCTTATCCGATCGATCTGAAACTTGATTGATAGACTTGCTATGAAAAAAGATTAACTTTGACATAGTCATGCACAGTCAAGCATAGTCACGCACAGTCACGCATAGTAACGCCCAGTCACGGAGTGATTTAAACACCATTTGCCCTTATCCGATCGATCTGAAACTTGGTCGATAGACTTGCTATGAAAAAGATTAACTTTGACATAGTCATGCACAGTCAAGCATAGTCACGCACAGTCACGCATAGTGACGCCCAGTCACGGAGTGATTTAAACACCATTTGCCCTTATCCGATCGATCTGAAACTTGGTCAAAAGACTTGCTATGAAAAAAGATTAACTTTGACATAGTCATGCACAATCAATCATAGTCACGCATAGTCACGCCTAGTCACGCCTAGTCACGGAGTGATTTAAACACCATTTGCCCTTATCCGATCGATCTGAAACTTGGTCGATAGACTTGCTATGAAAAAAGATTAACTTTGACATAGTCATGCACAGTCAAGCATAGTCATGCACAGTTACGCATAGTGACGCCCAGTCACGGAGTGATTTAAACACCATTTGCCCTTATCCGATCGATCTGAAACTTGGTCGATAGACTTGCTATGAAAAAAGATTAACTTTGACATAGTCATGCACAGTCAAGCATAGTCACGCATAGTCACGCCTAGTCACGGAGTGATTTAAACACCATTTGCCCTTATCCGATCGATCTGAAACTTGGTCGATAGACTTGCTATGAAAAAAGATTAACTTTGACATAGTCATGCACAGTCAAGCATAGTCATGCACAGTTACGCATAGTGACGCCCAGTCACGGAGTGATTTAAACACCATTTGCCCTTATCCGATCGATCTGAAACTTGGTCGATAGACTTGCTATGAAAAAAGATTAACTTTGACATAGTCATGCACAGTCAAGCATAGTCATGCACAGTCACGCATAGTGACGCCCAGTCACGGAGTGATTTAAACACCATTTGCCCTTATCCGATCGATCTGAAACTTGGTCGATAGACTTGCTATGAAAAAAGATTAACTTTGACATGGTCATGCACAGTCACGGAGAGATTAAAATCTCACTTTCCCTCCCCCGATCGATCTGAAACTTTGTCACATAAACTTGTTGAGCCAAAGAGTAATTTTAAGATTATCACGCCCTGTCACGGAGTGCATTAAAGGCCATTTCCCCTCATCCGATCGATCTGAAACTTTGTCCATAGACTTGTCGTGGCCAAAGATTAATTTTAAGACACACAGTCACGCATAGTCACGAAGTGATATAAACCGCATTTCCCTTCATTCGATCGATCTGAGACTTTGTCCACAGACATGCTGTAGCCAAAGATTAATTTTAAAATAGTCACGCAAAGTCAGGCACAGTCACGGAGAGATTCAGAACTTATATGCATAAGAAAGGAAAGAGTTTTAATAAAAACTTTGTTTTTATGTGTTAGATTATTTTTGGATAAAACAACCTTTCCCGTGCTCGTAAAGTGCATACAAACGAAAACAGCCATATACCTAAACTATCCATCGTTCTCAGCATTTGAAGATTTAGTGCACTCTTTGATGCGAAATTTGCATAAAGATGTTGGTATGACGCCATACAAAGGTCAATTAAGGCAGGAAGTTTCTCTAATTGAGCTACGGAATGCTTGGAAGAGGATGAGCATCTTTTCTGACGAAGCTAATTTTCATCTCGGTGGTTACGTCAACAAGCAATATTGTCGCTCTGGGGCACAGAAAATCCATAAATGACTGTTGACAAGCCAATGCACCATGAACGATGCAGTGGTTGGTATAGTTTTTGGGCTGGCGGTATCATAAGGCCATTTCATTTTTCGAAGATGCGGAACGCTGAGCGCAATGATAACTGATTATTTGTAGACCATTTTCATAGATATGGATCTGGATAAAATTTGGTTTCAACAGGATGGCGTGCCATGACACACAATGCGTTATTAGCTGTTTCAGCGATATGAATTGCGATTTGATCTCGCTGAACTATTATTTGTGTGGAACTGATAAGGGTGTGTTACGCTAATCACCCAGCTTCGAAAAAAGAAATTAGTCCAGTAATCAATAAAATGCCCTCGAAAATGTACTTAAAAATTGGGTTAATCGTATCGGCTACTGCAATGCTAGCCGAGGAAGTTATTTGAATAAAATAGTGCTGCATAATTAACCGCAAGGATTGTACTTTCGAATAAAAAATTTCGAAATTTTTCGATTGAAAATAATTTTTTATTTTCCAAAATAATATACTAAGAGCAAGGTTCAGAAAATACACACATGAAACACACAATGTTCTGGTCAAAAGCAGCCAACACATATCTTTATTTTCATATCAATTATGTGCGTTTCTAAATTTTCTACGGTGCCCAACACAACCATGACTGTGTTCGTTTTAATATTTCGTTATTTACACGAACATTTTTGTATCACATACTTTTTGTTTCAATCACACATAAAGCACACATTTCTGAGTGTTGCTTTATTTGAAGTTCATGTTCTGGTACGTGTACTGAAAAAAAACACAGAACATGTACAATAAACAGGTTCGAGTTCAGTTATATTTTAAGTCGTGATGTGGCTCGTGTAGTAAGAAAAAACAGAACATGTACAATAAACAGGTTCGAGTTCAGTTATATTTTAAGTCGTGTTTTAAGTCGTGTTTAAAATATAACTGAACTCGAACCTGTTTATTGTACATGTTCTGTGTTTTTTTTCAGTACACGTACCAGAACATGAACTTCAAATAAAGCAACACTCAAAAATGTGTGCTTTATGTGTGATTGAAACAAAAAGTACGTGATAGAAAAATGTTCGTGTAAATAACGAAATATTAAAACGAACACAGTCATAGTTGTGTTGGGCACCGAAGAAAATTTAAAAACAAACATAATTGATATGAAAATAAAAATATGTGTGTGTTGGTCTAAGTTATGTTTGTTTACATATATGTACGAGTTTTTTATTCAGTGTGTGTTTTTTTCTGAACTCTGACTAAGAGTAATTTTACTTTGTCGCAGATAACGAGTTAATAGTAAAAGTGAAACGAGTTCTGACGATTGTCCTCCGTCTTCTTTAAATAATAAAGCAAAATATGGAATTTTGATTGATTTTACTCGATATCGAATGCGACGATTTGCCTCCGAATGAAAAAATATTATGTTTTTTACTTATAAAAAAATCATATAGGTTGGTCCACCCAGTATGACGTTTTATCGGTCACAGGAGAAAAGCTATTGAAATTACTGAAAATCGGTGCATGTTCGAACCCAGTCCACATATAAATGACCCCTATGAGATCGACTTATATTGCCATAAGATCCAAATTATCATAAAGATCACGGTCAGATTTGGTTTGTAGACCTAAACAAAACCCTGTACGACAATTTTTAGTCATAGCCCTCATAAAAAGCTGCTTCCCGATCTTCACTTAAATCTATCAAGAAGCAAAAATATTGCACAGACTTTTCTCATACTTGGTATATGTGTTTGCCAAATCCGATATGAAGTGCCACTAAAATTTGGCTTATGCTTGTTTTTATATCGAATTTGTTAGACCCACCCTCGAAACGCGTGAAGTTTTTTTAAATCATTTTAAAATTTTAAAAAATTACCAGAGTTGTAAATGAATCATTCTATTTTGATTTCAATTCATTATGAATTAGCTAAATTTTGAAATTTGAATCAATTCATTTGAAATTGCAAAAATGAATTGCAATTCATTTCCAATTCAAATGAATTATGAAAAATGAATTGCAATTCATTTCCAATTCATTTGAATTGAATTGATTTTAAATTAATTTAAATGAGTTAGAAAAACGATCTGCAATTCACTTCCAATTCATTTGAATTGAATTGAGTTTGAATTAATTCAAATGAATTACAAAAGTAACTTGTAATTCATATTTATCAAATCAAAAATGAATTGCATTCAATTGAAGTAAACGTGGTGTTTGGAGTTTGTTTCTTCAAGTACTATTTATTTACTACTATTACTATTAATCCCCATGCTGATAAGATTTTCGCAGCTCCCTACTAATTCAAGTCATATTCTGCCGTTATCTGCTAATTACAGTACACCATTGGCATTTCTATTCTTATTATTTTCTATGCCTTTCGACGATTATCTCGTACTAGGTGATATCCGAAATGAGAGTAATGCTGTCTTTGATATAATAAAATGAGTTGGATAACAAAACGGGAGTAATGCTTCTTTACATTTATTTACAGTAGTCTTTTTTCAAAATCAATTCAATTCAAATAAATTAGAAATGAATTGCAAATTCAATTTTCGAGTTCATTTGAATTAATTCAAATGAATTGGAAATGAATTGCAATTAATTTTTCTAACTCATTTGAATTAATTCAAATTCAATTCAAATGAATTGGAAATGAATTGCAATTCGATTTTCTAACTCATTTGAATTCATTCAAAGTCAGTTCAATTCAAATGAATTGGAAATGAATTGCAGTTCATTTTACCAATTCATTTTAATTAAAAATGAATTGCAATTCATTTTGCCCAATTCGTTTTAATTGGAAATGAATTGCAATACATGTTGGCTAAATTCAAATGAATTGATTAAAATTTCATTCAATTCGTTTTTTGACCAAAAGATTAATTCAAAATTTTACCATTTCAGTGCATGAATGATTCGAGAATTAATTCAAAAATGAATGATTCGTTTACACCTCTGAAAATTACCAATTCAGATTACAGTTAAACTCAATTTGTAATATGAAAACGTATGGTTGTATTAGAAATGTTTTCACTTTTTTAAGTAGATTAGCGACAAATCAATTAGATTCGTAATGATCATTTAGTATGGCCAATCTACAAAATTAGAACCAGATTGGGATCGAAATCGAAATCAAACTAGATATGACTGCCAGTATAAATGCACTATTAATGTCACAAATTATATTATAAAAACCCGCAGACTCTCAATTCAGGGCACTGGTATTGCCAACGGTTGGGGTAAATTTTAAAAGAACAACTAAAATTCAAGCAAAGAAAATTGACTACTTGTTTTTAAACTGAATCCGGACGGATGATTTTAAAAGAAAATAAATTGAAGTTTTTGGTTAGATGTATAAAATCTCCCAAGTATTTCGGAATTGTGCAACAAGTGTACATTTATTTAAATAAATAACAAAAATTTGTCTAATTGTATTAATTAAGAGTGTTTTTTTTTGTTTTGTAAAATTAAGAATATTATAAATGAAAAATTTAATTTTTATAAATTCTTTTTATTTTTTTCTTCTTATCTACTAAAATATCAGTTTTTTTTTAATTTACAATTTGTTTTTTTTTTTTTTATTATTTACAGGGATTTTTTTACACTTGATTTTGTCGTATTAAATACTCAAATACATTTTGTTTAGTTTAGTTTTATTTAATTTAGTAACATTATATTTAAACATATAATAACATTGGATTTTTTTGAACACATTTATTCCAAACTCTCAAGAAATACATTCATATTTGTTTTATATTTACTGTTATTATTTAAAATTTTCTAATTAAGAAATCTCTTAAACATTGGATATTTTAATTTAACCACATATAGTGTACATAAATGCCAATGTCATTTCGAACAACAAAAAAAACATTTCATTCAAAAACTTCGCCTTCGAAATCAGCGGCTCTAATAAATTTGTTTTATAATTAAGCCAGCTTATGAAGGAAATCCATAAAAAATTTTGAAATTCCATTTTCTGATATGTGGAACACAGAATAACGCTATTAAAAAAAAAAAAAATGGATGGTTTATTTCTGAAATACAATTGATAATTTTTAAAACATTCGATGAAGTTAATATCAGCTGGCAAATGTTAAATTTATATTACAGTTCCGTTAGATGCCCGTAGTAAAGAAATGTGGTTTCATTAAAATATACAATTTTGTATAAGAGAATTTGTATTTTTGTCTAAGATTATAATACTAAAATGTATTAATTAAAAAAAATGTTTTTTTTTTAATAATTTTTTGTTTTTTTTACATAAAATACTTGATAATATATTAAATATTAGTTGGATATTAAAATTATTTTAAATTATTTTAAATTTAATTTAAATAAAAATAATTCAAATTTAGTTTATGTTGTTTGGTGTTTTGTTTGTTTAATTTTAATAATTTTATTCTTAAATTTAAATTAAATTTGATTTAATTTTAGAATTTTTTCATTATTTTTTTTTTATTTAACTAATTTATTTTTTTTGTGAGGTTTTTGTACACATACAAAACAATAAACGACAATGCCTTTCATGAGTCAAATGAGTTATGGAAACATTTTACAATACAAAGTGATTTTATTTTTTCAGAATAATTTTTAATTTATTTACAATTCATAATTAAAGAGATTCAAGTGTTAAATTTCAATAAAAGTAAAAAAAAAAAAAAAAATTAAATTAAAAAAAAATAAAATAAAAAAGCTTGTACTTAAATATTTAAATGTAGTCTGAATAATTTTTTTTTAAATTCATTTCAAATGGAAACAGGCCTCAAATAGGGGAATTTAATATAATTATCCTGCAAGGCTTAGGGCACTGCAATATTCTAGCGGATAAAAACGACAAGACTGCTGATAAATAGTTGTCTGTTATACATATGAGGAGCACAAACACAAGGCACGAATAGTCCTACAAATGAACTTGCATGACACAAGGCTTCATTAAAGAGTTTCACTTCAATTGGGCTTAGCTCAGTTACAATCTGGATAGTCAGATTTTTTTCTTTATCTCCATTACCAAAATCAATGTAAAGAATCGCAAAAAAAAAAAAATAACATTTTTTTTTTAAATTTATTAATTTTAACTTTTTTTTTATTATTTTAATTTTAAAATAAAAAGTAAGAGTGTTGAGATACCCTCCACCTCGGTTTTACGTTTACAAAAAAATTTGAACATATTGCACTATTTACTCGTATAACAAATGTAAACAAAATATTTGAAAAAGTAAACAACATCATGAACTTGATACTAAATCATTACAGCAAACTGACTGAAAACTTAGCGTTCCCTAAAATTTCAAAGCATTCCGACAATAATTGAACTGTTGGCAAAATACTACTTGATAAAGATCAGCCACTTTCTATACAAATTGGTGAAAATTTGCTCTTATTTTAAATTTGATGTAATTTTACTGAAAATTTTCCTTCACAAATTTTTAAAAATTTATATGTTTTGAAGTTATAGATTTCAGGATATTATATCCTTAAAATTTCAAACTATTCCAGGGAAAGTTGTGAAGGCGGCGAACTTATACTCGAAAAAAAAACAGCCACTTTCAAATCAATTCACCAAAAAAGATCAGCCATTTTCTATACAAATGTATGAAAATATGCACTCCATGAATTTCGAATATCCTCTATATTATTTTCTGATTTCTTTTCAGGAGTGCATTTTTGCGCATATTTGTATGGAAACAGGCTGATATTTTTCGAGGAGTAATTCGCCAACAGCACAATTATTACACAAAATTTTAAGATCGTAATGTCAAACTTGCATGAAGTGCATTTTTTCATATATTTATTTCAAAACTGATTCATATTTTTCGAATAGTAGGTTAATACAATAGTACAATATTAGTCTGAAGGCAGTTGCAATTGGCGGAAAAAAAATATAATTTTTTATAAAAATTTATTTTAATAGAAATACTCTCCTTACAATTTTCTGTAAAATTATCTCAAACATGAAATAAAAGGAAATTTTCACACTTTTGCTTGGAAAGAGTCTGATCTTTCTCGAGTAGTTCGTCCGAGCCACAATTTTGGCCATATTACTTTCAAATTTGGTGTACGTAATGTGCTCATATGTCCAACTTTAAAAAGCATACATTTTTACCGTGTACCTTAAATATTTTTTTGTAAATCGATGTCAAACTTGCATGAAGTGAATTTTTTCATATATATGTATGGAAAGTGGTCGAGCATTTTCGAGTAATACATTGCCCACGCCAGTAAAACAGTCCGATTCATGTGATATTTAAGGATAATATTCTTGGTATTTGTACGATTACAATAAGTCTACATTTGTTATACTAAATACTTACATATATCTTTTTACATGCTTTCAAACATAAAAAATTTTAATTTTTCCTACTCGAGCAGCTCGAGCGGCTCGAAGCTCGAGTAATGGGGAGCTCTGATATATACCCTTACAATAATGTAGAGGGTATAAAAGAATATGAAATATTTATATAACTATTGTAAAAATTTCTTTTGTAAATTTTATATACAACAATTGAAATCGCTTGCAAACCAAACTATGTGCTCAGGATATAATGATTTTTTCCTAATAACACAGTGCAACACCCATTCTGGTGGTGAGAAATTCCCAGTCAGATTGAAAGTAATAGGCCACCACAGTAAAACCTCAAAAGAGTTGGACGTTCTCAGGCCAAATTTTGTTTATTATGAACTTGACGTGTAGTTGCTCAGTTTCTCAGCTACACTCGTAACTCAAGTACTGTTGATGATTTCTCATTTCATTCTTCAGCGAATAGCTTCAGCAAATAAAGTTAGACTGCTTTTTTCGAATGATTTTATACATATTTATTAATAATGTTATGTCATATCAGGGCGTATGATTATTATTTATTAGTAAAGTAGCAGAGATGTACAAGTATGAGTAACATTTTTATTATTGAATCAAACATACATCAATATTTTTTATTTGTAAACATCTATACGCGCAGGGAGCCAATTTTTATTTCACAATACAATCAAAAAAACAGTGTAACATGTGAGACGTAAGAAACACGAAAAATTAAAAATGAAAAATAAAAAATAAAAAATTAAAAATGAAAAAGAAACAATGGAAAATAAAAAAATTAAAAATAAAAAATGAAAAATGAAAAATGAAAAATAAAAAAAGAAGAAAAAATTAAAAATAAAAAATGAAATATAAAAAATAAAAAATGAAAAATAAAAAAAGAAAAATAAAAAATTAAAATTGAAAAATGAAGAATGAAAAGTAAGAAATGAAAAATGAAAAACGAAAAATGAAAAATGTAAAAATGAAAAATAAAGAATGAAAAATGAAAAATTAAAAAAAAAATAACTAATGAAAAATAAAAAATTAAAAATGAAGAATGAATAATTAAAAATAAAAAACCAAAAATTAAAAATAAAAAATTAAAAATGAAAATAACAGATAAAAAATTAAAAAATAAAAATAAAAAATAAAAACTAAAAAACGAAAAACTTAAAATGAAAAATAAAAAATAATATATAAAAAATGAAAAATAAAAAATGAAAAATAAAAAAATAAAAATAAAAAATAAAAAATAAAAAATAAAAAATAAAAAATAAAAAATGAAAAATGAAAAATGAAAAAGAAAAAATTGAAAATAAAAAATAAAAAAGGAAAAATGAAAATAACAAATAAAAAATGAAAAATGAAAAATAAAAAATAAACAACGAAAAATGAAAAATTAAAAAATGAAAAATAAAAAATGAAAAATAGAAAATGAAAAACGAAAAATAAAAAATGAAAAATTTAAAATCTAAAATAAAAAATGAAAAATAAAAAATGAAAAATAAAAAATTAAAAAAAAAAATTAAAAATGAAAAATAAAAATTAAAAATTAAAAATTAAAAAATTAAAATAAAAAATAAAAAATAAAAAATACAAAATAAAAAATAAAAAATAAATAATAAAAAATAAAAATAAAAATAAAAATAAAAATAAAAATAAAAATAAAAAATAAAATATAAAAAATGAAAAATGAAAAAGAAAAAATAATAAATGAAAAATAAAAAATGAAAAATAAAAAATGAAAAATAAAAAATGAAAAACGAAAACTGAAAAAAGAAAAAAAAAAAATTAAAAATGAAAAATGTAAAATGTAAAATGTAAAATGTAAAATGTAAAATGTAAAATGAAAAATGAAAAATGGAAAATAAGAAATGCAAAATAAAAAATGAAAAATAAAAAATGAGAAATGAAAAAGCAAAAATGAAGAATGAAAAATAAAAAATGAACATAAAAAATGAAAAATGAAAAATAAAAAATAAAAAACCAAAAATTAAAAATAAAAAATTAAAAATGAAAGTAACAGATAAAAAATTAAAAAATAAAAATAAAAAATAAAAACTAAAAAACGAAAAACTTAAAATGAAAAATAAAAAATAATATATAAAAAATGAAAAATAAAAAATGAAAAATAAAAAAATAAAAATAAAAAATAAAAAATAAAAAATGAAAAATGAAAAATGAAAAAGAAAAAATTGAAAATAACAAATAAAAAATGAAAAATGAAAAATAAAAAATAAACAACGAAAAATGAAAAATTAAAAAATGAAAAATAAAAAATGAAAAATAGAAAATGAAAAACGAAAAATAAAAAATGAAAAATTTAAAATCTAAAATAAAAAATGAAAAATAAAAAATGAAAAATAAAAAATTAAAAAAAAAAATTAAAAATGAAAAATAAAAATTAAAAATTAAAAATTAAAAAATTAAAATAAAAAATAAAAAATAAAAAATACAAAATAAAAAATAAAAAATAAATAATAAAAAATAAAAATAAAAATAAAAATAAAAATAAAAATAAAAAATAAAATATAAAAAATGAAAAATGAAAAAGAAAAAATAATAAATGAAAAATAAAAAATGAAAAATAAAAAATGAAAAATAAAAAATGAAAAACGAAAACTGAAAAAAGAAAAAAAAAAATGAAAAATGAAAAATGTAAAATGTAAAATGTAAAATGTAAAATGTAAAATGAAAAATGAAAAATGGAAAATAAGAAATGCAAAATAAAAAATGAAAAATAAAAAATGAGAAATGAAAAAGCAAAAATGAAGAATGAAAAATAAAAAATGAACATAAAAAATGAAAAATGAAAAATAAAAAATAAAAAACCAAAAATTAAAAATAAAAAATTAAAAATGAAAGTAACAGATAAAAAATTAAAAAATAAAAATAAAAAATAAAAACTAAAAAACGAAAAACTTAAAATGAAAAATAAAAAATAAAAAATAAAAAATAATATATAAAAAATGAAAAATAAAAAATGAAAAATAAATAAATAAAAATAAAAAATAAAAAATGAAAAATGAAAAAGAAAAAATTAAAAATAAAAAATAAACAAGTAAGAGAATTATAGCCGGTCTAGACCGACTATACGATACCCTATACCATGCGTTTAGAGACCCTATCTCTCAGGCCCAACTAACTGGATATAGAAAATAAGCATAAACCAGATTTGAGTGGGATTTTTATTAATTTTTTTCGCTGCAGATATGAAAAAGTTCATATCGGATGCTATAACTATATGGGGACTAGGCCCAAAAATGCACCGATCCTGACCATGTTTGGTAAAGTCTCTAGTATTTTGCAAAAATATATACAAACACAAGTAAGAAAATTATAGTCGGTCTAGACCGACTATACGATACCCTATACCATGCGTTTAGAAACCCTATCTCTTAGGCCCAACTAACTGGACGTAGAAAATAAGCAAAAACCAAATTTGAGTTGGATTTTTATTAATTTTTTGGCTGCAGATATGAAAAAGTTTATATCGGATGCTATATCTATTTGGCGACTAGGTCCAAAAATTGACCGATCCTGATCATGTTTGGTAAAGTCTCTTGTATTTTGCAAAAATATATACAAACAAAGTTTGAGAAGAATCAGTGCAATATTTTTGTTTTTTAATAGATTTAAGTGAAGATCGGGAAGCAGCTCTTTATGGGGCCAAAGGGATCATTTTTGGACTACTCATTAATGGATGTAATTTACGCATACAAACCCAATTTGAGTAAGATCTACATGACAATTTGGATCTTATGACAATTTATGTCGATTTCATAGGGGTAATTTGTATGGGGGCTAGGTCTGAACATGGACCGATTCGCACCAATTTCAATAGCGTTCATTTCATCCCATGGCCGATAAAAGCTTACATACCAAATTTCATCAAAATATGTTCATATTTGCGACCTGCAGTTTGATTACAAGGTTTACATGGACACACAGACGGACGGACGGACATTGTTAAATCAACTTAAAAAGTGATTCTGATTCGATCGGTATAATTAAAGATGGGTCTGGGTCAAATATTTTTGGTTGTTACAAACAGCAGCACAAAGTCATTATACCCAAACCACATACTGGTATAGGGTATAAAAAGGAAAAAGGAAAAATGAAAAATGAAAATAACAACTAAAAAATGAAAAATAAAAAATAAAAAATAAACAACGAAAAATGAAAAATGAAAAATAAAAAATTAAAAATAAAAAATGAAAAATAGAAAATGAAAAATGAAAAATAAAAATGAAAAATTAATAATAAAAAATAAAAAATTAAAAATGAAAAATAAAAAAATGAAAAATATAAAATGAAAAATAAAAAATAAAAAATGAAAAATGAAAAAGGGAAAATAAAAAATTAAAAATGAAAAATAAAAAATAATAATTAAAGAATAAAAAACGAAAAATGAAAAATGAAAAATAATATATAACAAATAAAAAATGAAAAATAAAACATGAAAAATAAAAACCGAAAAACGAAAAATGAAATATGAAAAATAAAAAATAAAAAATAGAAAATAAAAAATTAAAAATAAAAAATAAAAAATGAAAAATTAAAAATAAAAAATGAAAAATAAAAAAACAAAAAATTAAAAATGAAAAATAAAAAATGTAAAATGAAAATAAAAAATAAAAAAAATAAAAAATAGAAAATAAAAAACGAAAAATGAAAATAAAAAATAAAAAATGAAAAATAAAAAATAAAATTTGAAAAATGAAAAAATGAAAAATGAAAAACAAAAAATATAAAATGAAAAATAAAAAATAAAAAATGAAAAATGAAAAATGAAAAATAAAAAATGAAAAATGAATAATAAAAAATGAAAAATGAAAAAGAAAAAATCAAAAATGAAAAATAAAAAATGAAAAATGAAAAATTAAAGATTAACCGGTTGAGATAATAAATAATAAATATTTTTATATAAGCAGAGCCCCTGCTGTTGATTGCTTTAAGTGATACACAGATGACGCTTTCTGTTTGATTTTAAAAAAGTGCCATAAAAAATTATTTAATTACTAGATTTTTATACATCTCCCCTGTGATCGGACTCACATGATTTTTTTTATTCTATTTTGTTACATGGATATATTAATAAATGTTATTAATTTAAGTCTTAGCTAAAATTTCTTTCAAGAATACAAAGAGAAATAGTCAATGGTTCTTTAATTAAAATTATAAAGAAAACGTATAAAAGATTATAAAAAAAAGATTGACGTCAAAACGGCAAAGGCTTTGGAGGTTTTACAAAACTGGAATTATTGACTCCCCAGACCATGACCCCGACAATGTTCCACAGTCTTAATTGAAACTGTGGCCATCCGTTCACCAGTTTGTCCATGTTCTGATCAAACCTGCAAGTTATAAAATGACAGATATTTGAATGAAATTTGGTAGCTCAAGGCGTTAACCTACGATGCAGATCACGTAGGTTTTGAATGAATTTATCTGTGTTATACAATGCCCACAAATAACATTGATTTTACTAAAATTTGTAAATGTTTATGGAATATATAATCATTATTATTCCATATACAGACCCAATCCTTACATAAAATTGATTTAATTTTGATTTAATTTTTTTTTAATATTAATTTAAAATTGATTTAAATTTTATATAAACTTGTTTTCTGCATCCATTACTACCGATGATAGACAATTGATAATTTTTGGACCTAAAAAATTTTACTCATGGTATAAGAGTATCGTATAGTCGGCCTAGACTGGTCTTAACTAGCTTGCTTGTTTTGTTGTTGACTTACGAGTGCAAAACTTTCACCATGTTGCCAAATGAAAAATTTAGATAATATCAAAATCTGACAATCCTGGTTAAAACAATAACTGGCACGGAATGTCCTTAATTTTCAGAAAGAGTGTAAATTTCAGAGAACAAAATATTAAAAAAACATAAGAAAATATATGAAAAAAAAAACACTTGACAGAAGCACTCATATTGAATATCAGCGTTAATTTGCTTTTAAAATTTTTTTCAAACATTTATGTTAATTAAATTAATTATAAATAAAATTTGTGTGCGTGGACGGTTTTCAAAGCTTTATTGTAACAATATTATTTTATTTTACTTTTTTTTTTATTACCTACATATTTACATAAAATATTTTAATAACTCAGTTTAATTTATGCAAATTATATTATTTTCATATTTATTCAGTCAATATTACTTTTTATAAATAATATAGAAAAAATCATTTAACACTTAAATCTCAAAAAAAAAACAAAAAAAAAATTCATAAAATTATCGTACTTTCCTTGATAATTTGGTTATATTCATTGCATTTTAGTTTTGCTAAAAAAAATCATAAGAGCGTTGCTGTGTTAAATTATGCATTATTTATGTTCAATTTATTTTACATTATTTATTTATATTTTTTTTTGTTGTTGTTAAAGATTTGTACTTTATTTGATCAGTTAAATCGGGGGGACATTTGAAGCAGACAAAAAATAGAGTCAATTTTGGTATCAGTTAGATTATTTTGATATTTCGGAAAGTTAAAAGTTTGTTAAAACAACGAATAACACTAAAGGCCCATTTACATGATACCACTCAGTCGTATGATTTTTCGAAATAAAAATCCGATGAAATTCATCGGACTGTCATAAAGTCGTACCGACATTATTTCTGCATACTTAGGCCATTTACACCATAACACTCAAGTCTTATGAAAACAACTGTTTAGAATAATAAGCAAATTTATTTTGAAATTTATATTTTATTTTCACTTTCTTTGTTTCTGTTTACCATTTTTTTAATATTACCAAAAAAAAAACAACTCTGGTCCGATGAAAATGGCAAGTTTTTAGAAATGTTTCAAAAACCATCGGACTTCGAAAATGAAATCCTACAGACTGTCAATTTCATAACAAAAGCTTTTTACATCATACGACTTTTTCATAATACTCGAATTTCTGACAGATCGTATTACAAAGTGTGATAGTGTAAACTGGCCTTAAGCAACAACCATTCTGCACTTTAACTTCGAATACTATTTTAGTTAATGTATTTTGGCCAACTGAACTCGAAAATGAGAGTAGTGGAAAGTAGAATCTATAGTACTAATAGGCTAGGCGATTTCTTGTGATCGGTGTTAAAACTTCAGTTTTATCCCGATTTTGAAAAAATGTATTTTTTTTAAAGGTATTTCTTTTTAGCTGTTCACCAGACTTACAGATTTATAAAGTTTTGCCTTTATTTTGAGTAAATTGCATTTAAAGTTGCTACTATGCATACATAAAATTGTACAATGCTTTGTTGTATTTATTAAATTTGTTAATGTGTTTGTAAAAAAATAAGTTTTTTTTCTTCATTCACAACAATAATTGTGTTATCTTGGACATAAACCAACCAATAACGATAATAACGCAATCGACATTTAAATAGTGTTGAATTGTTAATTACCTAAAATTGATTAGCATACCTTTAGGGTCTTTATTATATTATTATATATATAATAATATTCAAAGATCTATAATGAAATTTATGAATTTTATTTAAATAAAATTTCCTAGAATTTGCTTTTGAATTTCGAGGGCTGGTTTCTGCTTGTAAATAATGAATCTAAAAATGAAATTATAACGATTATCATGTTGTTGTTAGTGTTTTAAATCTTTGTGAGATTATTACAAAGTAATACTGTACGATATTAAAACCGAAGCTGCCATAGAGGCTTGAATTTAGATGAATGTATAATAAAAATTGTCAAGAGTATATGAGATAGCCGTAGGTTCAAAACTCAAAGCCGCTCGTTGTAGACAAATTTCATATGTTTACTCTAATCAATTATAACACATAAAAATTATTACAAACCAGTCTGATTACAAATATTTACACATTTCTACAAATATATCGCTCATTTGCGAGAAGATCGGCATAACTAAAAAAAGCGATACCGAGATACATGCATTTAAAGTTTTTAATTGTGCCTGACTGCTGGGTAAAGTACAAAACACCTTTGGTCGCCACTCTATATGAGAAAGTGACATCAATACCATTTTTTTTTTGTCATGTTTTAGATTACGGTGTGACCGATATTTCTGCACCATTAACTTAAAAATTGCGTTTTTTGAGTTATGACAGTCTTCGCGCAAATAAGCGATTATTTGTTTACTTTTTTTTTTCGAAAATAGTGCTTTGTATCTTGATTCAGGACTAACTAATCTGAATATCAATATGAAAATATAAAAAAAGACCACAAATAACGAAATAAAACTGATTTTTTTCGATCAAATTGAAATTTGAAAAATGCGAGTTTAGCAGACCAAAATTCATAAAAAATAGTCGAATTTAAAGAGCAGATTTTTTGCAATTATATGTTGTCTAGTGTAATTAAACTAAATAATTAAGTGTATTGCATATGATAATGATGGCGGTTTTGTTCGTTTACGGTCCTGTCTAATTTATTTACAAACCAGTTCTTTTTCAGTTACTTTTATGAAAATATTAATATTAGGTTGTTGATTTGGTTACAAAAGATGTGTTTGTTGTTATTGTTATTGCTGATAATTGGAAATTGTTGTCAACTTGACAGAAATTTACATCAAAAACTTAATAATTGTGCCATTTTGTTTATCAATTCACATAATAATATTTTAATATATCGAATATCTTCTTCTATAATATTAACAGCCTAGGCGATTCCTTGTGACCGATGTTTTGTTCTATCGTTTTATCCCGATTATGGCAAAACGTATATTTGAAGGGTACTTCCTATAGGCTGTTCACCAGGCTTACAGATTTTTAAATTTTTTCCATTATTTTGAGTAAATTGCATTTAAAGTTGCTACTAACCCATACATAAAATTTTGCTAATGTTTTTGTAAGTTTGTTTTCTTCATTCACAATAATAATAAATCAAAAAAAATTTTGGTTTGTGAATTGAGTTGAAAAATAAAGTTGCCTTGAAATTACATTCTTATTTCGAGCGCTGAAGATCAGACATTAATTACTAAAGTTTGAGAAAGGACGTATTTTTTCTTGAAGAAAATAAATAATAATGTAAAAATAATTTTGTTGTAATCGTTTAAGTTATAATGTTGTGTTTGGTGGACAAAAGTGTTGAAAATGGGTCCCGGTAAGTATTGTAAAAAAATTATTTTCAAATTCAGAAAACTAGGAAAGTCAATGAGGAAGTTGTAAAATTCATGGACTGTTCTAAAAGAAAATTTTTTTTTCATGCCACACGCAAATGTTGTCAACTTTCAGTCCCCAAAAGCAAACAGATCCACTGCGGTCATCAGAAGAGTTGAAAAATTATCTATGTGCACCAGTTACGAATCGTACAAAAACAAATAGGCTTCAAGAAGCTGGATTAAGAGCCCGAAGTGCAAGCAAATAAAAAAAAAGGTTATTTGATTATGAAGTTTAATTAATAAATTTATAAAATATATATCGTATTTTTTATTTTTTTTTTGCTATTTTTTTTTTTTTACTAATTAACAAGGAGTTTAATAGGATTTCTTATGTTTCTTCTGAACCACACTGAAATATAGAAAATTGATATTAAAATTATCGTTCTTATTAATTTTTCCAACACTGTATTTGGTTGAATATATCAGAATAAAGCTACCAGAAAACTTTTTGTTAATTAGGGCGATTTATGTTTCAGCTAACGGTATGTAAAGTATGAACTAAATACAGCTTAAATTTTAAATCAAAAACTCATCAGCGCGGAACGCAATCGATTAATAGTTGTAATTTTTGACTTCAGTGGATTTAAATCTATAATATTAATATGCTAGGCGATTTTTTGTGACCGATGTTTTGTTCTACTGTTTTATCCCTATTTTGACCCAACGTATATTATTTGAAAGATATTCCTTTTTAGCGGTTGTCAGATTTACAGATTTTAAAATTTTTTCCTTTAGTTTGAGTAAATTGCATTTAAAGTTGCTACTAACACATATATAAAATTATACAATGTTATGTGTGTGTTTATTAAATTTGTTAATGTGTGTAATAAATATGAGTTTGTTTTTTTGTGTTGATTTGTGAATTGGGTATAATTGATTAGCATACCTTTAGGGTCTTTTTTTTAATGAAAAAATAAAATTTCCTAGAATTTGCACTCGAATTTCGAGGGCTGGAATCTGCTAGTTTTTTGATAATAAGCTTTAAAAGGACTGTCTTATCCAGTCATTCATATAAAAGCCAAAATTCATTCTAAATAAATAACTGAGATCAAATTATATCAACAATACATTAAATATATTAAGCCATGACCACGAAAATGGCTTAATTGGAAAATCAAAATTTTACGGTGGTAATCACTAAATGTGCACTTAAGCTTAAATTGCTTCTGCTGTTAATTCTCAACCATACTTCGTACATCTATGAAATTGTGATACACGATCCACAATTTAATTAAAAAAAGGTCATGGCTCGATATTATGAATAGTTTTGAAATAATTAGATATCACTCAGGTTCTCGACTACAACTCGCCACTTTTTTACAAATCGTATATATCAATCGAATAAGAATGAGATGTTAAAGTTATCTATGTGTGTGGATATGTTTTTTACAACAAGACATTCATACATAAATACTACTCTGGGGGAGTCTGCTTCTTCGTTTACGACTATAAAATATTGGGTGGCAGAGCTTAAACGAAGCCGTAGGAGTTGCCTTTACGAACATCGTATTGGTTTACGAAAATCCATTAAATGGTCCAAAAATAGACAAGTGGAAAATATTAAAGTGTACTTTTCTTTTTTGGATCCTTTTGACGACTTAATCTACTACAAAAAAAAAAAAAAAAATCAAGCAAGAAAATTAATATTTAGAACTGCCCGTAAGCCATTGAAATTTCGGTTCATCCATATAAATCTAGCGAGTTTATATTTTTAAAATTTTTTTAGTTTTATTTTATATTATTTTTTTTAAATTGGTTTCTTTATGGAATACTTATCTTTGGTTTTGGAAACATTTTGCGATGCATTTCTATAAATTGGAAAAGTTTGTAGCTAAAGCAATTCCACTCTCAGCACTATCATTCACGACCTTAGGATAACTCTCTGCCTTCTTTGCGGTTTGAAATAAAACAATTTCATTCCATTCTTCTACATTTATATCCAGAAAGGAAGAATCCAATTTGAGAATTCGAAAAAATTATGGGATTCTGGACCAACAAAATCTTTTAAACCCTTGTCGCTTATATAATTTTTCGCATGATGCCTGTTTGATCTTTTTGTTTCTTCCTGAGATGATTCCTTAAGTTATTTTACCATTTTTCGTTCGGTTTCTGAAAATAGTCCGAGTACAATCAGCTCTTCACTGAGGTACCACAAATGCCTACATATTGCTGCCTGCAGTTCCTTTTTTAAAAACAACATTTAACGTTTCTTTGTATATTTTTAAATCTTTGATAAAACTCAGATCATTAGCATCGCAAGAAATTGCGCAACTTATCCAGTATTTGATGTAAATTAAAGCAATAAATAAGCTAAACTCAACTAAGGCCCTGGCCTCTCCTTTTGGTAGTTTCAATTGTTATTTTAAAGGCTTATATCAGTTTTGACATCCAACATGCCTGGTGAAATGAACCTGTACTTCGAAATTTTACACCACCTGGGGGAACTTGCCAGTTCTTTGTAATCATCTCTTGGGACATTGCATGAGACATTTAATATTTTCATTATAAAGTTGATTGATTCAATCTTTAAAGACAGGACTTGGTTATCTTATCTGTACAAACTTTGTATCCTTTTTGTTTTATGGTTTACCAGTTGTCGCGAAACTTTTAAAATAAAATCGACGTCGGACCAGTTGCTGGTCCAAATAATGCCTTAAATACATCACTACAGACAACTTCTAATACATGATATCTACATGAAAGTCACAAACACTGTTGGTTTAGTTTTTTTTTGTTCAAAAGAACGCAAGCTTCACGTAAATGTCCTGTGTTGGCAGCAGTGGTACCGGAAGATATTCCACATACTTTGTTTTGAAGATTCCTTTCATTAATACTTTATTTGACAACTTCAGCAACTTTTTCGTCAGTGCCATTTTCAACTTCAGGTATGACAAGAAGCTTTTCTAAATTGGCTCCTGTTACTAAAATTGCAATTCTGTCTTAGTTTCTTGAGCCGCCAGTAATAACATCAAGCAGTTTTCCATCGAAATGAACCACTTCCGTTGAAAATGATAGCTTGGTTTTAATTGCTTGGGTTGATCGAGCATTTATCCTTGCCCTTCGGATGCTGCTTCTGCTAAGTGACAATATAGATTCTTCTCTTTTTACCGAATATTTTAGTTGCTGTAGAGAGCAAATAAGTTGCTCTTCGATCACTTATATAAAGTTACCCACAGGGACCAATATAAGGCGGTCAGTAAATTATATTTTTGCGCTTTCGACTAAATTTTAGAATGTAGAGAATTTTTTTTAAAATTTTTTAACCCGTTTTCCCATTAAAAAAAAATTCAGACATTTCGAGTTATTTCCCACGTTGTGTCAACAATGGATATTACTGAGAGCGGTTGTTTTCTTTTTTTGCAAAATCGGAAGAGAGCCATAAAGATGTGTGTTAGTTTGAACTTAGCGCTTTAATGACCTGAAAATCTAATTTTTCTTCCATTCAGCGCCTTTAACCCTTCGGTTAGCGAGAAAGTCCCTTTCCCCTTTCATTTTCAAACTGAAATTACTCCTATTTCGGCCAGGACAAGGTACCACAAAAGTTAACCTGCTATCCAAGAGAATTTTGTCAAAAATCGTTTAAAAGAAAATTCAAGGTGATACGCCCAATAGTTTAGTTTTTATTGAGGTTTAAAGGTGAGTAGTACGGGAACGCATGACAAGGTCCTTGTACTGAAATTAAAGAAATCATTAAGACATAAACTTTATTTTGGCTTATTTTTAGCTGTTTTATTGTTTGAACACATTTTAAACGAGTTCTTCGAATTTAACATTTGTTTTATTACCTTCTAATACTAATCTCTATTTGTAGATATACGCGGATGTTCAAGCTAGAACACAAGTAGGCAACGAAAAGGGTATAAATGAGGTTATAGTTTCGTAAGCAGCTGTTTTATTGTTTGAACACATTTCAAACGTGTTCTTCGCATTTACCATTTGTTTTATTACCTGCTAATACTAATCCTTATTTGTACATATACGCGGATGTTCAAGCTAGAACACAAGTAGGCAACGGAAAGCGTATAAAAGTGGCTCTAGTTTCGTAAACTAAATCATACACAGTTTAGACACTGAAGACTCAACATCTTGTTTGAAATTTCAAAGTGATTGTACGAAGGAAACTAAAAGCGATAAAATAATATGGCAGAATCAAACATTGAAATTGCTGAAATGGTGGTGCGTCGTAGCACACTCTACCAACAAATGTCTGTCGAGGAAAGACGTGCCGTTGAAAATCAATTTGCTGATTTTATGAATGCAGAGGATCATGACGAGGAACTTGATATTCCGGCATTTGATGCTGAAGAAGACGATGGCGACTTGCCCTTTCTACCAAATTTATCTGCTGTGGACTCCGATGCTGAAAGTGAGGTAGATATAGAAATCAATGAGGAGGTTTACGATGACGATGACGACGATTATGAAGAAGAAGAAACACCACAAGCGAAAGTTATTTTATTGCGAAAGACGGCACCCAATGGAGTAAAAATGCACCACCAACTTCCCGTATTCGTGCTCATAACGTGGTCAACTACACAAGGAGGAAACCAGGACCAGTAGGAACCACATATGATCCCTTTACCATATTCCGCTCGCTTTTCACTGAAGACATGGCGTACATAATAATACGCGAATCTAATCGCAAAGGTAGGGAAATAACAGATGCATATAATTTGGCAAATCCAACAAACAAAAAGGAATTTAAAACCATCACACTAAAGGAGTCTGTTGCCTTCTTGGCTATACTCTTGTATTCTGGACTCAATAAATCATATAATGAGCCTTCTGCACAGTTACAACAGCGACTAATCAACAACAAAACTGCGGCAATTGATAATATTTGGCAAATGTTGCAGTCTAACTTAGCAGCAGCTTACACTCCGCATGATTCACTGTCAGTTGATGAGCAGTTATTCCCATACAGAGGCCGTACGCGCTTCACACAATATATTCCGTCGAAGCCAGCCAAGTATGGTATAAAGGTATGGTGGTTGTGTGACTCAAAATCATTCTATCCTGTCAAAGGAATGATTTATTCTGGTAAATTGCCTGACCAGGAGCATGAAATAAATCAAGGGCAGAACGTTGTACTTGCTCTTGCGGACAAGTATGAAGTGAAAATACTTGCACCTCTTGGTAATTCGGATCATTGTACCATTTCCGCTTGTTTTTCGTACTCTGTACTTCACAGTGTTTCAACACCAGCTATGAAACGCTCAGTTTTCATCTACGAAAAGGCTCGTTGGGCCGAGCTCAATGATTTCTTCAAGCATTTCAACTGGAAACTTTGTTTCCTAGATAATAATGTTGATGCTGCTGCGATAATGGTGGAAAAAATAATAGTGCTTGGTATGAAATTATTCATTCCATCAAAGCGCATTTCGGCTAAAGCTAATCAAAAATCTTGGTTTAACCAGACTTGCAGAGATGCAGTCAGATCCAGAGAGGAAGCATTCAGACTTTGGCGTGAAAATAAAAATTCCGTCACTGAACTGCTACGCAAACAGGCGAGAAATGAATGTGCCAAAGTACTAAGGCGCGAAAAGTTTCTTCACGATCAGCGTCTTCGTGCTAAAGTTCTTTCTGCTCCTCGGGGCAGCAAGAGCTTTTGGTCATTTGTTAAAAGAGTAAAGAATAATGCTAGTTCTGCTATCCCAACTCTTATAATGAATGACCAAATATTCACTGACCCGGTTGATAAGGCTAACCTTTTAGCTGAACTTTTTGCAAAAAATTCATTTTTGCCGGATAGCGATCAACTACTGCCCGAACTCGAAAGAGTATCTTGTACTATGCCTAAAATATTCTTCCGAGCACGTGCAGTTAAAAAGGTTCTTTCGGATCTCAACATTAACAAGTCTCCGGGACCGGATGGTATACCAGCACTGGTGCTGAAACAGTGCTCTTCGACGCTAGCCAGTCCATTGGCCAACCTTTTCAGCCTTTCGTATCGTGCGGGAGTCTTTCCCTCTTGCTGGAAGGTTGCTAATGTCCAGCCAATCCCTAAAAAGGGTGCGGCTAATAACCCTGAAAATTACCGTCCAATTGCAATTTGCTCTGCGCTCTCAAAGGTGATGGAGAGCATGATCAATTTCCACCTTGTGAACTACCTAGAGGCCAACTCACTTCTTAATGATCGACAGTATGGCTTCCGTAGAAATCGTTCCACGGGAGACCTGTTAGCTCTACTTTCTGAGCGCTGGAGTCGATCCATTCGCAATTTTGGCGAAAGTAAAGTGGTTGCTCTGGATATTTCCAAGGCATTCGACCGTGTATGGCACGGTGCATTGATATCAAAGCTTATTGCATTTGGGGTCGGTAATGACTTCTCTCGATTTATATCGAGTTTTCTCAGAGACCGAACAATACGTGTTGTTATTGATGGGGTCTCATCTAATGAGTTTCAGCTTAATTCAGGGGTACCCCAAGGTTCCGTTCTTTCTCCTTCTCTTTTCCTTATCTTTCTGAACGACCTTCTTGGCCAAACTTTTAACTCTATATACTCTTTCGCAGATGACAGCAGCATTTGTCCTTCATTTTCCTTTAATTGTAGGCCAAGCCTCTTGGAGGTTGGGGGCAAAAGGCGGACAATGAATGACACACTCAATCAAGACCTCTTAACAATCTCCGAGTGGGGTAAGGCGAATAGGGTTGATTTTAATGCGCTGAAGACCCAATGTTGTATGTTGACCCATAGGGCCATGGAATCAACTATGTCATCTGTATATATGGGTGGTATAGGTATTGAGGAATCGGATACTCTTGATGTTCTGGGCATGAGAATTCAATGTGATGTTCGTTGGAACGAACATGTTTTTCAAGTGTCGAAAGAAGCATTCAAGTGTCTTGGTTTTCTAAAACGGTGTAGAAATTACTTCACTCCTTCTGATCTCCTTAAAATCTATACCACTTACATCCGACCGAAAATGGAATACAACTCCCATATATGGGCAGGGGCTTCGAAGTCTATTTTGGAGCTACTGGACCGTGTGCAAAGGAGGGCGTTGGCGCTCATCAATGACAGTAGGGTATCCAATTCTATTGATTCATTGGAACACCGTCGGAATGTGGGTTGTGTAGCACTGTTCTATAGATATTACCATGGGAAATGTTCTTCTGAGATTAGCGAACTTATTCCAAGTGCCCGAGTTTCGGTTCGCTCTACCCGATTCTCTAGTAGATCACATCCGTTTGTAGTCTATTGTCCAGTTGACCGCACAACGCATTACAGAGAGAATTCGTTTATCAGTCGAACTAGCCGTATGTGGAATAAACTCCCCGCAGAGGTCTTTCCTGACAGTTATAATCTAACAAAATTTAAGTCAAATATCCATAAACACTACTCCCTCTCTCCTCCTTCCCATAACCTATTTTCCTTAAATCAACACAATGCACTGCATTTGTAGGGGGCATCCCCTGAGTGTTGGTTAACATTAAAAAAAAAAAAAAAAATATTTGGATTCTAGCCGCACAATTTATGCTGACAATTTCTTCAGTACATTGAACTTGGCGCGTATTTTGATGAGAAAGAAAACTGCATATGTTGGTACAGTACGCTCTAACAAAACATTTGTGCCATGGGAGTTACATAAAAATCGTACGCGGCCAATCAACAGCACATTGTTTGGGTTCAACGAAGGCGATATAGCACTATGCTCATATGTGCCCAGGAAGAATAAATCAGTAATTTTGGTATCTACACAACATTACACTTGCGATGTGAACATGGAAACTGAAAAGAAGTAGCCCTTAGCCATTCTTGATTACAATGCCAACAAATCCTCAACAAAGCGCTGGCCGCTTGCCATGTTTTACAATATGCTCGACATCGCTGCATTAGCTGCATTCATAATATTTAACGAGATGAAGCCAGTGAAGAGAAGTGACAGACAGCGCTCATTCCTCTTTATGCTTAGTAAGCAATTGGCAGTACCCAACATTGAAGAACGTGCCCTGAATACTCGCATAACTGCATATCCACGGATACGGAATGCAATGGAGGAATTTGATGTTAAGGTAAGAATTAAGAATTCTAAAGGTCAAAAGCAGAATGATTATATATATTTTTTCATTTTAGATAGTACCAAGACCAACAGAAGCAGCTGCACCGTCGTTTGCGCTAAAGACAAACAGACCATCATGTCGACTATGCCGTTCAGAGTACGGTCGTCAACGCAAAGCAAGGGCCTATTGCTGTTCCTGCAATAATGCAGTTTGTGCAGAGCATTCAAGATTAATTATGTTTGTATAAAAAAAAAATATTTTAATTTATTTATCAACACTTTAATTAATAAACAATAATAAAATAACAAAACAAAAATTTTAAAATGCCTTTTTCACAGAAAATGTCATATCAACAAAAATAGGTCCCTACGGACCTTGTCATGCGTTTAAGGGTACCAGAAGTGTTGCTACACGGTGAGTTAAAAAAAAGATCTAAATTGGCGCTTTCCTTTTTCCTCTTTAGTGCTTTTAGCGTTTTTAAAATTTAGAAAATGTTATTAATTTTATGAAAGAATTTTTATCAGTTTAAAATAAAGTAAATGGAAAATCGAGAAAGAAATGTTTTTTTCTTTTTGACTGAGCTTTGAAAATTCTGTCAATGGATATCCGATTTTGGAATTATCAAGTTATAGAAATATTGACTTTTCCACACTCAAGCTGTGACATGGAAACAGCATGCAGTGGAATGATTTCTTTACATTTCTTTAATATATCACACCTGTGCCTCTAAAGTGAGTCAACTCAAAATTTTTCAAATTTCGCTTTTTGCAAGACAACGATACACAGTGGTCATATCAATCCACTCTAGAAATCTAACATCGGTTATTCTAGTCTTTCGCAAAAGTTGTAACCCTTTTGTGTGTTATAAGAGTAGCATCTTTAGAATCCACTAACAAGACATATTTTGAGTTGCACCCAAAAAACTGATCATTTTTGATGATAACTGAAAAAATCGCAAAAACAGCTACTGTTGTACACTTATTATTCGGAATTCTTTACAATGAAACAACTGTTTTTAAATTTTATAGTAAATATTTAAAAAACCCGTGTTTTGCCTCTACTGAAAATTTGTAAATTTTGAGTTGACTCACTTTTGAGGTACAGGTGCGATATAATTCATTTAATTCTTTAATACGAATCAAATATAGATATAAAATAGTAAAAAAAAAAATGACCCATAAAAACCTTTATTTGTAATTTAAAAGCATCATGTTTGACTGAAAATATTTATGTCAAAATTTTTGCAAAAAATTTCTCCCGATTTTGACCAAACAACGTATCTTATTTGAAATGTATTTCCTTTTAGCTGTCCACCAGATTTACAGATTTGCATCGCCTGAAACATTTTTTTTGGGTAATGCTCATTTAAAGTTGCAACTAATACATACATAGAAATATACAATGCTATGTGTGTGTTTAATAAATTTGTTAATGTGTTTGCAAAACAATGAGTTTGTTTTCTTCATTCACAATAATAATTGTGTTGAATTGATAAATAATTTTTGACATAAACCATTCACAATAATAATTGTGTTGAAATGAAAACTAATTTTGGACACAAACCAATAACACAATCGATATTTAAAAAGTGTTGAATTGTAAATTGTCTTATAAAATAATTTATTAAATGAAGAAATAAAATTTCCTAGAATTTGCACTCGAATTTGGAGGGCTGGAATCTGCTAGTTTTGTATAGAAACAATACCGAGCCTAAAGTTTTTATTTGAAATTGAACAGTTGTAATAAAAACTATAATTTTTTGAAAAAAGTTGTCATGTAAATCATGTATAAAATGGTTGTTTACTTTGGTGTTTATTAATCGGTGATATGTTTGATGAGTAATGTTTTATGGGTAAAATATTTTTGTGGTTAAAGGAATCCATCCAATGAAGTCAATGGGAAGTGAATGAAAATGTATTGGATTTTCAAAAACAATGGACAATGTTCGAAAAAGAATATTTTTTTTTGGAAAATTCAAGATTAAAATTTTATTTTTAACTAATTCTTATAGAAAAGACCATATGAAGCAATTTCGGTTGTTCCCAAGTTTCAGCGATTTCAAACAAAAATATTAATTTTCTGGCAACACTGTTTAAGTACTACTCTATTATAGATTGATATTGGAATTAAATTTTTTCGCACAACAAGAGAAAACATATGCAATCCAATAACAACAAAAACAACTTAGGTTACTGTAAGTATGTAATATTCATTTATCATTTATGTCGGATTCTGGTTTGTTTAGTTTATCTTCAAATTCAGAGCTATTGTTTGTTTTATGGTTTTAGATGGTTGCATGATTTTGTTTAATATTTTTTTTAGCGTTTTATTATTATGTATTATTATTTTTTTTTTACTACTTTTGTTTTAGTTGTCAGGCTTCCCTCTTAATAAGCGTTATTTCCTATATATGTACATATTTTTTTGTTATCACTTTAAAACGAGTTTTACTTAAATATCCTCATTTTTCATCTATGTATGTGATTATGTTTGTTTGTTCATGAACGGCACGTTTTTTTATTATTTTTTTAAATAATTTTTTAAAATTTTTACCTATTTCAGGTTTTATTTTTTTAATTTGCTAGTTATTTTTTTTGTTATTTTTCGATGTTTTTTTGTATTTTTTATTTTTTTTCTTTAAATT
>OY821520.1:4043204-4070704 GCA_963682025.1 Cordilura impudica | reverse complement strand
AAATGAAAATAAAAAAATTATAAATGAAAAATGAAAAATGAAAAAAGAAAAATGAAAATTAAAAATAAAAAATTAAAAATGAAAAATAAACAAGTCAGAAAATTATAGTCGGTCTAGACCGACTATACGATACCCTATACCATGCGTTTAGAGACCCTATCTCTCAGGCCCAACTAACTGGACATAGAAAATAAGCAAAATAAGTGGGATTTTTATTATTTTTTTTGGCTGTAGATATGAAAAAGTTCATATCGGATGCTATATCTATATAGGGACTAGGTCCAAAAATGGACCGATCCTGATCATGTTTGGTAACGTCTCTTGTATTTTGCAAAAATATATACAAACAAAATTTGAGAAAAATCAGTGCAATATTTGTGTTTTTTACTAGATTTAGTGAAGATCGGGAAGCAGCTCTGTATGGGGTCAAAGGGATCATTTTTGGACTACTCATTAATGGATGTAATGAATGCATACAAACCCAATTTGAGTAAGATCTATATGACAATTTGGATCTTATGGCAATTTATGTCGATTTCTTATGGGTAATTTGTATGGGGGCTAGGTCTGTACATGGACCGATTCTCACCAATTTCAATAGCGTTCATCCCATGGCCGATAAAAGCTTATACACCAAATTTCATCAAAATATATTCATATTTGCGATCTGCAGTTTGATTACAAGGTTTACATGGACACACAGACGGACGGACGGACGGACGGACGGACGGACATTGTTAAATCAACTCAGAAAGTGATTCTGATTCCATCGGTATAATTAAAGATGGGTCTAGGTCAAATATTTTTGGTTGTTACAAACAGCAGCACAAAGTCATTATACCCAAACCACATAGTGGTATAGGGTATAAAAATGAAAACTGAAAAATTAAAAAATTAACCAGTTGAAATAATAAATAATAACTATTTTTATATTAGCAGAGTCCCTGCAGTTGTTTGCTATAAGTGATACATAGATGACGCTTTCTGTTCGATTTTAAAAGAGTGCCATAAAAAAATCTTTAATTACTAGATATTTACACATCTTCCCTATGATCGGACTCACATGATTTTTTTTAACTTGTTTTACTTAAGCATGGCTTATTTCTGGCAACTCGCACTGTTACCTCGTTAGCATCTTTCGAAGATATTTTTAGGCTTCTGCAGCTAAGTATGAAGGGCACAAATGTGGACTAGCATTTGAGTGTCAGATGTGGAAAATATTTTATTTTTACTGGCTTTTGGAGTATTTCCAATTTTTTTTTAAATTTTTGTATTAAATATTGTAGTTGGTGCTCGATTTTTTTTTTACTAAATCTTGATGACATTTTCATATGGCCATATCAAACTGACTGAGATGTTTCATTGTTACTTTGAGTTTATTTTGTTTTCTAATTTTGAGTAGTTTTAAAATATGTAAAAATTCTAAGCTATAAATTCTAGTTCACCACCAAAATAAGCAAAGGATTTTTTGTGAAATATAAAAATATAAAAATCATGGTTTGTTCTATTTTGACTTTGAGCCTCTGTACGTTTTGTTATTGAGTGAGAAGAGAGATCGTATAATTTAAACTCAATCATTTCAAGGATCAAAATAGTATAAAATTGTAATTGATTTAATTGTAGGTCTTAGCTTTTCTTGCTATCCCTTTAAGAAAACTGTATAGTTTTCCTATGTGATATTTAGTATTTATATTTATATTCTATATTTATAAATTAATGTTAAACTTTCAATTTATTTCGAATGAGCAGCTTTGTTAATATCACAAAAATATTACAAGTAAAGTTTATAATTTCATTGCTTAGATTGATTAGGTTGCTAAGTATAGTACATAGTTCATATTTCTTACCAATTTTTTTAAATATGATTTTTATTATAATAACAGAAGGGTATTCCATGAGTCAAAAACTTATTAAGGTTAATTATAGATCAAATCGTAGATCACAATTAAAAAACGTATAAATGTATTAAATACAATACGCTGCTTAAGAATTAAAGTTGTAAGTATTAAAAAACTAAACTAAAGTTTTATGGATCGGGCTAAAAGATATAAATGGTTATTACAATCACGTTTTAAACATCAAATGTATTTAACAGAATAAAGGGAAATTATAAGAAACTCTTGAACTATTCTAATAGTTAAAGACAATTTAACATATTTCTTTCCCTATAAGCAATTTAGACTGAACCGATCAGAGAAAAATATATGGATCAATTGAGTTTCTTCAGGTTTATTCTTTTTGAATGAAAGTATTTTTATTTCCGATCAACAGAAAGTTAACAGAATTTAATTTAAGTTGCTTTTTCGAAATTATTATATCGAAATTAATGATAAAATTAAATAAGACTTTGTCGATTTTGACCCATGGAGTACTGATATTTAATAAGAATTTAATTGTTGACATTTTAACCCCAATATGAGTACACATTTGACAAGCTATACAAAAATACAACAATTTATTGAAGGGTTTATAAAAGATTGTGTGCAACTTTATTTCTCGACAGGATAAGAGATTATTATAATTACAGATAAGGAATAAGTTGAGGTAAAGAGAAAAGAATTTAGTGCAAGCAGACTTACCCAGTAGTCAAACGTCGGTTTCGATGCTAACAGCCAAAGCATTATTATGTCTATGAGTTTGGATGTTACCACTACTGGTAACACTAATGGCAGATTGTTTGTAGCCATTTTGCAACTGGATTTGTTGCTGCTGCTGCTGCTGTTGCAGTTGCTTATCTGGCGGCGTTTGCTGCTGTTGCAGAGGCGGTGCTGGCAGGGTTGTGGTAGCAGTAGTTGTTGCTGGATTTAAATAAGGATGATGGGTGGTTCCTAAAAATGGAACCATAGAACGACCAGGATGCATATCAGTCATTCCTGGTGTCGATTCAACACCATCATCTAAATCCATCATATCCGATGAGGACTCAGATAACGATGATTTCTTTAAATGTTGACCTACTTGTTAATCGTCGTCAATGATGATATTTTGGTAGATATTTATTTATTTGGTAGTAGTGATATAATGATGATCATTATGTTTGTTTTTTTTGTGTTTTATTTTATTTTATTTTTGATTTTGTGAAATGGGAGTAAAAAGAAAAAGAGATAAATTGAGCAAAGTGAGTTTCAAAACCAATAATTTAAAGCTTTAATTACTTTAGCTACATAATAGAGAAAGATGGAGACAGAGGCGTTCATAAATTTAAACTACTGGTTAAAATGGGTAAGGAAAAAGAAAGCTTTTTGCAAAGCTTTATGTTTTACAATCAACTGTGTGGTTTGTGTTTATTGTGTGTGTGTGTGTGTGTGTGTGCCTGTGTGTGGTTTAGAAAGCAACTTTTATGCATAATTACAAATAGATAGAGAGTGTGTGTGAGAGAGAGAGAGATAGACAGAGATAGAGAGATAACATTAAGTCAACTTACCTAATGTACCAGGTAAATATGGACAACTAGTAACATGATTGAAGTTTTGGCTCTGCATCTCCTCTTGATCCGTTTCACGGTGATAGAAATAATTGAAATTACTGACAATAACTGGTACTGGTAGAGCGATTGTCAAGACACCAGCAATCGCACACAGTGATCCCACAATTTTACCCCAAACTCCGACCGGCCTACGCCGCACAATTCACACAATCGTATTACAATTTCATTTCAATTCGTGTGAGGTTTTCAATTTCAATCACGTTTTCAATTCAACCAATGGGGAGATTAGATGTGGGATCAGTAATCGAATTCAATTTCAGTTACGAATTTTTGTTTTTGGAATATTTAATTGGTTTTTGATTTAGTGAAGTTATTTTGTATATTGTTAATTAAATATTTTTGGATTTTTTTTTTTTTATAGATTGTTTGTATTTTTATATTTTGATATGGAGAGAGTACGTACGATGTATATAAACGAACGAACGATAAAAAATAAACAAATGAAAATACAAATATAATAAATTATGGCGTAAAATTTTGATCGTTTGTTTTTATTTTTGCTTTTTTTGATTTTTATGTATGTTAATTGTTATTAAATATAAAAAAATAATAATATTTAAGACATATAAGATATAAAATGGTATGTTATTTATGCTCTACGCTTGAAAAAAAATGGAAAAAAAATGTAACCAAAACTTTAATTTTAATTGTATTAATAAGAGTGTTGTTGTATACATAGGCTAATAAAGTTCATAAGGTTACAAAGAAGTAGAGAAAGAGCGAGCGATATTGTGATATAGAGCGAGAAAGTGATAGTGTGAAGTTTTGTTGGAGAGGAAGTGAGAAAAAAAATAAAGAGCGAGAGTGCATATGCTGAGATTATGATTAAAAGAGAAAAACAATTTAAAATTATATGAATTTTAAAATAAATTTTTCTCCCTTTAATTGACTGATTGCTGAGTAAGTCGTCGTAAAACTTTATGAGATCGTTAATTAGCCGGATTTTTATATAAAACTTTGTATATGACGAACATAAATTTTCGTTTCTAAATAAGGAAACAGCTTTAAACTTGGCAAACTGTATTCCCAACGATTTATGAAAAAACAACTTGAGCAGATTGTATCAATCAGCTGTTTGAGACACATCAGTTATTTCTATATAAATCGGACACTCTTTAACTGTGTATAAGATTATTACAAACTTTAGGTATTTTCGATATACAATTTAATTTACGTTCATAAAATAAAATACCGCAATAAAGAATACAAATCGATTTCAAAGTTTATGTAAAATCTCATCTACAAATTGCTGTTTCTGAAATGCAACCCATATTTGTAATTTAATCAAATAACAAATTAATAAATATCAATAAGAAATAAATAAATACAAAAGTTGTTGTACGAGACTAGATTAAAAGATTTCATGATATGTAAAATGATATCTGGATATTTCTGGTATGGCAAAAATGTGCTAAGAAAAATTAATTATAAACAGAAGTATTACAGAGAAATAGAGAGAAAGAGAGAGAGAGTGTACTAGAGATATGGTAACAGACGTTTCGATTGGTTGGCTGATTAGATGGTTGGTGGAAAAAGCATAAGTGACATTAATTATGTTAATGACAACCAATTGTTAAATTTATAAAAAAAAAAAAAAAAAAATACAAAACATGCCTAATAGAAAACAATAAGCAGTAAATCTAAATAAAATAAAAAATAAATTTTTGATAAATTCAATTAAAACAAATGCAGAACATGCAACAAGCTGAAAAATCAAAATTTAACAACTAATTTATAAAAAAAATAATTTTAAAATAATGATAATAATTAACAAAAGAGTTCCACTAAAACAATATTGTTTTAATGTCTCCAAAAAAAAGAAGAAAAAGAAAAATATATGGCCATTATTTTTTTTTTTTTTTTGTAAAAGTAATGTATGCCTTTTTCGAATTGCTGTTACGTTTAAAGGTTAAAAAAATGTCAGTGCTTAAAAACAAAATGTCATAATATTTATTATAAAAAAAATATGCTTTATACAAATATTTTGGTGATGTCTGATGTGTGTAAAGAAGCAATGATTAATAAAACGATTTAAGAATATTCTGAGCATGGCGATGTCAATGAATGCGTATCAAAGAATGTAATGTAATGTCGCTAGATTGTTTCTTGAATATGATTATAATTCATTATTAAATGAACATATTGTGGTGCAAATTATATGAAAAATGATGGTTAAATGTTTGTTTTTTTTAAGAGAACAGTAAAATCAAAAAAATTGTTAAAGAGTTATTTTTGTTCATATAAGAAGGAATAACAAAAAAAAAAAACGAAAAACAATTGCGAGAATGCTCAAATGCTTGTAAGAAACATTGAGCATTTGAGCATTTTTATGCGAAAATAAAAAAATTTCACGAAAATAGAATAAACAAAATTAGAACAAAACACAAAACAAAGATAGTAATTGAAATCTATAGTAAAAATTAAAGTTTTTGCATACGTCATGTCACCATATCCAACGGTTGTCATGGTAACGACAGCCCACCAAAATGCATCGGGTATGGACTTGAAGAAGGAATTTTCGCTTCCAGCTTCCGCAAAATATACCGCCGATGAGAAGAGTACAACGCCTAGAAAATTTCAAATGTTTGTATATAGAAATCGTTTGGTTGGTCTTTTCATGTTTGTTGTTGTTGTTGTTTTTTTATTTAAATTAATATTTTTTTTTTCATATTTTTATTTATTGAATGATTTTGGAACATTTGTTTAACTGCTTTTAATGTTATTTTTCAATGTTTTTGGCTTTTAAGGATAAGGATTAGGTTATGATTGCACATATTTTAGTTAGTGTTTGTATTTTTTTTGGTGGGGGGGGGGGGGGGGGGGAGTGGTTTCCTAGGGATGGATATTTTGCGTTTCTAAGTGGTTGTTTTGTTTTGAAATGTGTTGGTTTTTAGTGTGTTGCAAAATCCTTAAAACTGTTTATTTTTTTTTTTAAATTGTTTAGTAGAATAAAAAGTGTTTAATAAAAAATGGTTTACTTCAAATTTTAATTTTTGCATAAATTTCAAGTAAAATTTCCCAAGCAGAAACGTTTGTAAGTTTTAAATATGATATTTTTATTTTTTTTTTGGGAGGCGTCTTAATTCTATTAGTTTCAACTGTAGGCTGTGTTGTATGCAAAAAATATATTTTGGGTTTTGTCTTGGCTAAGTTGTGTTTTGATGACGTATTTTGTAGGACTTTTTCCAATAACCTTATAACGAAATATGGTGATAGTTCAGCAGTAATATTTGAAAATCAATCTAAAAGCTTAAAAAGTACAAAAACAAATTTTAAAATAATCCAGAACAAAACCATGCCGACATGTTTAATTAAAAGAAAAAAAAAAAATGAAACAAAAAGAAAAATAATAATATAAAAAAAGATAACAAAAGAATCAGAGTTTTTGTTTTATAAAATGAAAAGAAGACAAGAAAAACTAAAATGTAATGAAATTAGATAATGCTAAAAAGGCCACTTTCACAAACACCATCACCACAATTTAGACAACATTGAAATTAAACACAAACATTAAGTTAATAAAAATTAAATTAAAGATGTATGTATATGTGGTTATTATTGTATAATTTTTTATTTTATTTACAAATCTTTTCTTAATAAAAAAAAGAAAAAATAAAAAAACTCAACATTTTTGTAGTTTGTGGAAAATAAACAATGTTAAGTATTTTCAAGAAAATATTATTCAAATGTATGTTGGTTGTACTTCAAATAAATTTCACACAAACATTCAAAACAGGTGGAGAGTAAATAAATATTAATATTATTATATTTTTTACACCATATTACAAATTGTATTGGTTACAATTAATATTTATATTAATAATATAAAATAAAAATTTGGCAAAATTAAAACAAGGACAACACAAATAGTTTAATGTACTGTATGTATATATGTGTATTGTATTTGTTTGTTTGTTTAATTTTTTTTTAATGTGTTTGTATTTTCTATACCTCATATCACCATATCCCACTGTGGTCATGGTAACCACTGCCCACCAAAATGCATCTGGTATTGATTTGAAGAAGGATACTTCCGCACCGGCCTCCGCAAAATATACCGCCGATGAGAATAGTACAACGCCTGTTATTTTTTTTTTAAACATTTTGTTTTTTGTGTAAGAGCAGTGATTTTTTTAAAGAAATTTTGAAAAATTAGTAACGGTTTTTTATTTAGTCAAATGCATTATTTTAATTTTATGTTTATTTTAATGATTAACAGTATGAGTTATATATTCTGCTTGGGATATTTTTTGTTGTTTATTAAAAAATGTACTTGAAATTTAATATAAAGTTTAAAGCACAATAGAAATATACTGAATTATAATCATTTGCATTGTTTTTTAAAGTGTTCCATCAGAAAGTATATTTTTTATTATTTATACTCCCGAAAACGATGCGTATTGACGAGCTAAATACAGGGGTGAGAAATATGGGAGAGATGTGTAAACACCTAGTAATTAAAGTTTTTTTATCTCACTTTTTGAAAATCGAACAGAAATCGTCACTTACAACAATCCACCGCAGCGGCTCTGCTAATATAAAAAAAATTTTTTTTATTATTTCAACGGATTAATTTTTAATTTTTCATTTTTTATTTTTTATTTTTCCTTTCTCATTTGTGATTTTTTATATTTTATTTTTCATTTATTATTTTTTATTTGTTATTTGTTATTTTTATTTTTTACTTTTTATTTTTTATTTTTAAATTTTAATTTTTTATTTTTTATTTTTTATTTTTTTTATTTTTCATTTTTCATTTTTCATTTTTAATTTTTCGTTTTTATCTTTAATTTTTCGTTTTTCATTTTTCATTTTTCACTCTTCATTTTTCATTTTTAATTTTTAGTTTTCATTATTTATTTTAATTTGTTATATTTAATTTTTAATTTTTTATTTTTCATTTTTCATTTTTCATTTTTCATTTTTCATTTTTCATTTTTCATTTTTCATTTTCAATTTTTCAATTATAATTTTTCATTTTTCGTTTTTAATTTTCCTTTTATTTTCATATTTCATTTTCTATTTTTCTTTTTTCATTTTTCATTTTTAATTTTTCATTTCATATTTTTCATACGTCTTATTTTATTTTTCATTTTTCGTTTTCTATTTTTAATTTTTAAATTTTTTATATTTCATATTTCATTTTTTAATTTTTAATTATTATTTTTGATTTTTCAGTTTTTATACCCTATACCACTATGTGGTTTGGGTATAATGACTTTGTGCTGCTGTTTGTAACAACCAAAAATTAATTAATTAATTATATACCGATATAATCTTTAATTATACCGATCGAATCAGAATCACTTTCTGAGTTGATTTAACAATGTCCGTCCGTCCGTCCGTCCGTCCGTCCGTCTGTGTGTCCATGTAAACTTTGTAATCAAACTGCAGGTCGCAAATATGAATATATTTTGATGAAATTTGGTATATAAGCTTTTATCGGCCATGGGATGAACGCTGTTGAAATTGGTGAGAATCGGTTCATGTTCAGACCTAGCCCCCATACAAATTACCCATATGAAATCGACATAAATTGCCATAAGATCCAAATTGTCATATAGATCTTACTCAAATTGGGTTTGTATGCGTTCATTACATCCATTAGTCCAAAAATGATCCCTTTGACCCCATATAGAGCTGCTTCCCGATCTTCACTTAAATCTATTAAAAAACAAAAATATTGCACTGATTCTTCTCAAATTTTGTTTGTATATATATTTGCAAAATACAAGAGACTTTACCAAACATGATCAGGATCGGTCCATTTTTGGACCTAGTCCCTATATAGATCTAGCATCCGATATGAACTTTTTCATATCTGCAGCCAAAAAAATTAATAAAAATCCCACTCAAATTTGGTTTTTGCTTATTTTCTATGTCCAGTTAGTTGGGCCTAAGAGATAGAGTTTCCGACTATAGTTTTCTTACTTGCTATTATTCATTTTTTATTTGTCATCTTTCATTTTTTATTTTTCCTTTTTGAATTTTAATTTTGGGTTTTCCATTTTTAATTTTTAACTTCTTATTTTTCATTTGTTATTTTTCATTCTTCATTTTTTACTTTTTGTTTCTTATTTTTAGTTTTTCATTTTTCATTTTTTATTTTTTATTTATAATTTCTTCTTTTTTTATTTTTTATTATTAATTTTTTATTTTTCATTTTTCGGTTTACGTTTTTTATTTTTCATTTTTTATTTTTAATTTTTTATTTTTAATTTTTAATTTTTAATTTTTAATTTTTAATTTTTAATTTTTAATTTTTAATTTTTAATTTTTAATTTTTAATTTTTAATTTTTAATTTTTAGTTTTTTATTTTTTATTTTTTATTTTTGTTTTTTTCTTTTTTTTTTCTTTTTTCATTTCTTATTTTTGATTTTTGATTTTTCGTTTTTCGTTTTTCATTTTTCGTTTTTAATTTTTCGTTTATTTTCATATTTCATTTTCTATTTTTCTTTTTTCATTTTTCATTTTTTATTTTTAATTTTTTTATTTCATATTTTTCAGTGTTCCTATTTTATTTTTCATTCTTAATTTTCTATTTTTAATTTTTAGTTTTCAACTTTTAAATTTTTTATTTTTCATAATTCATTTTATAATTTTAATTTTTATGTTTTATTTTTTAGTTTCTATTATTTATTTTTGATTTTTTATTTTTTAATTTTTAATTTTCTTTTTCATTTTTATTTTTTGGTATTTCATTTTTCATTTTTAAATTTTTATTTTTTTTTTCATTTGTTATTTTCCATTTTTCTTTTTTATTTTTTATTTCCCATTTTTAATTTTTCATTTTTTATTTTTCATTTCTTATTTCTTATTCTTTATTATAAATTTTTTATTTTTAATTTTTTATTTTTAATTTTTCATTTTTCATTTTTTATTTCTTACTTTTTATTTTTTTATTTTTTCATTTCTTATTTTTTATTTTTCAGGTTTAATTTTTCACTTTTTATTTTAAATTTTAAATTTTAAATTTTAAATTTTAAATTTTAAATTTTAAATTTTATTCATATTTCATATTTCATATTTCATATTTCATATTTCATATTTCATATTTCATATTTCATATTTCATATTTCATATTTCATATTTCATATTTCATATTTCATATTTCATATTTCATATTTCATATTTCATATTTCATATTTCATATTTCATATTTCATATTTCATATTTCATATTTCATATTTCATATTTCATATTTCATATTTCATATTTCATATTTCATATTTCATATTTCATATTTCATATTTCATATTTCATATTTCATATTTCATATTTCATATTTCATATTTCATATTTCATATTTCATATTTCATATTTCATATTTCATATTTCATATTTCATATTTCATATTTCATATTTCATATTTCATATTTCATATTTCATATTTCATATTTCATATTTCATATTTCATATTTCATATTTCATATTTCATATTTCATATTTCATATTTCATATTTCATATTTCATATTTCATATTTCATATTTCATATTTCATATTTCATATTTCATATTTCATATTTCATATTTCATATTTCATATTTCATATTTCATATTTCATATTTCATATTTCATATTTCATATTTCATATTTCATATTTCATATTTCATATTTCATATTTCATATTTCATATTTCATATTTCATATTTCATATTTCATATTTCATATTTCATATTTCATATTTCATATTTCATATTTCATATTTCATATTTCATATTTCATATTTCATATTTCATATTTCATATTTCATATTTCATATTTCATATTTCATATTTCATATTTCATATTTCATATTTCATATTTCATATTTCATATTTCATATTTCATATTTCATATTTCATATTTCATATTTCATATTTCATATTTCATATTTCATATTTCATATTTCATATTTCATATTTCATATTTCATATTTCATATTTCATATTTCATATTTCATATTTCATATTTCATATTTCATATTTCATATTTCATATTTCATATTTCATATTTCATATTTCATATTTCATATTTCATATTTCATATTTCATATTTCATATTTCATATTTCATATTTCATATTTCATATTTCATATTTCATATTTCATATTTCATATTTCATATTTCATATTTCATATTTCATATTTCATATTTCATATTTCATATTTCATATTTCATATTTCATATTTCATATTTCATATTTCATATTTCATATTTCATATTTCATATTTCATATTTCATATTTCATATTTCATATTTCATATTTCATATTTCATATTTCATATTTCATATTTCATATTTCATATTTCATATTTCATATTTCATATTTCATATTTCATATTTCATATTTCATATTTCATATTTCATATTTCATATTTCATATTTCATATTTCATATTTCATATTTCATATTTCATATTTCATATTTCATATTTCATATTTCATATTTCATATTTCATATTTCATATTTCATATTTCATATTTCATATTTCATATTTCATATTTCATATTTCATATTTCATATTTCATATTTCATATTTCATATTTCATATTTCATATTTCATATTTCATATTTCATATTTCATATTTCATATTTCATATTTCATATTTCATATTTCATATTTCATATTTCATATTTCATATTTCATATTTCATATTTCATATTTCATATTTCATATTTCATATTTCATATTTCATATTTCATATTTCATATTTCATATTTCATATTTCATATTTCATATTTCATATTTCATATTTCATATTTCATATTTCATATTTCATATTTCATATTTCATATTTCATATTTCATATTTCATATTTCATATTTCATATTTCATATTTCATATTTCATATTTCATATTTCATATTTCATATTTCATATTTCATATTTCATATTTCATATTTCATATTTCATATTTCATATTTCATATTTCATATTTCATATTTCATATTTCATATTTCATATTTCATATTTCATATTTCATATTTCATATTTCATATTTCATATTTCATATTTCATATTTCATATTTCATATTTCATATTTCATATTTCATATTTCATATTTCATATTTCATATTTCATATTTCATATTTCATATTTCATATTTCATATTTCATATTTCATATTTCATATTTCATATTTCATATTTCATATTTCATATTTCATATTTCATATTTCATATTTCATATTTCATATTTCATATTTCATATTTCATATTTCATATTTCATATTTCATATTTCATATTTCATATTTCATATTTCATATTTCATATTTCATATTTCATATTTCATATTTCATATTTCATATTTCATATTTCATATTTCATATTTCATATTTCATATTTCATATTTCATATTTCATATTTCATATTTCATATTTCATATTTCATATTTCATATTTCATATTTCATATTTCATATTTCATATTTCATATTTCATATTTCATATTTCATATTTCATATTTCATATTTCATATTTCATATTTCATATTTCATATTTCATATTTCATATTTCATATTTCATATTTCATATTTCATATTTCATATTTCATATTTCATATTTCATATTTCATATTTCATATTTCATATTTCATATTTCATATTTCATATTTCATATTTCATATTTCATATTTCATATTTCATATTTCATATTTCATATTTCATATTTCATATTTCATATTTCATATTTCATATTTCATATTTCATATTTCATATTTCATATTTCATATTTCATATTTCATATTTCATATTTCATATTTCATATTTCATATTTCATATTTCATATTTCATATTTCATATTTCATATTTCATATTTCATATTTCATATTTCATATTTCATATTTCATATTTCATATTTCATATTTCATATTTCATATTTCATATTTCATATTTCATATTTCATATTTCATATTTCATATTTCATATTTCATATTTCATATTTCATATTTCATATTTCATATTTCATATTTCATATTTCATATTTCATATTTCATATTTCATATTTCATATTTCATATTTCATATTTCATATTTCATATTTCATATTTCATATTTCATATTTCATATTTCATATTTCATATTTCATATTTCATATTTCATATTTCATATTTCATATTTCATATTTCATATTTCATATTTCATATTTCATATTTCATATTTCATATTTCATATTTCATATTTCATATTTCATATTTCATATTTCATATTTCATATTTCATATTTCATATTTCATATTTCATATTTCATATTTCATATTTCATATTTCATATTTCATATTTCATATTTCATATTTCATATTTCATATTTCATATTTCATATTTCATATTTCATATTTCATATTTCATATTTCATATTTCATATTTCATATTTCATATTTCATATTTCATATTTCATATTTCATATTTCATATTTCATATTTCATATTTCATATTTCATATTTCATATTTCATATTTCATATTTCATATTTCATATTTCATATTTCATACTTCATATTTCATATTTCATATTTCATATTTCATATTTCATATTTCATATTTCATATTTCATATTTCATATTTCATATTTCATATTTCATATTTCATATTTCATATTTCATATTTCATATTTCATATTTCATATTTCATATTTCATATTTCATATTTCATATTTCATATTTCATATTTCATATTTCATATTTCATATTTCATATTTCATATTTCATATTTCATATTTCATATTTCATATTTCATATTTCATATTTCATATTTCATATTTCATATTTCATATTTCATATTTCATATTTCATATTTCATATTTCATATTTCATATTTCATATTTCATATTTCATATTTCATATTTCATATTTCATATTTCATATTTCATATTTCATATTTCATATTTCATATTTCATATTTCATATTTCATATTTCATATTTCATATTTCATATTTCATATTTCATATTTCATATTTCATATTTCATATTTCATATTTCATATTTCATATTTCATATTTCATATTTCATATTTCATATTTCATATTTCATATTTCATATTTCATATTTCATATTTCATATTTCATATTTCATATTTCATATTTCATATTTCATATTTCATATTTCATATTTCATATTTCATATTTCATATTTCATATTTCATATTTCATATTTCATATTTCATATTTCATATTTCATATTTCATATTTCATATTTCATATTTCATATTTCATATTTCATATTTCATATTTCATATTTCATATTTCATATTTCATATTTCATATTTCATATTTCATATTTCATATTTCATATTTCATATTTCATATTTCATATTTCATATTTCATATTTCATATTTCATATTTCATATTTCATATTTCATATTTCATATTTCATATTTCATATTTCATATTTCATATTTCATATTTCATATTTCATATTTCATATTTCATATTTCATATTTCATATTTCATATTTCATATTTCATATTTCATATTTCATATTTCATATTTCATATTTCATATTTCATATTTCATATTTCATATTTCATATTTCATATTTCATATTTCAATATTTCATATTTCATATTTCATATTTCATATTTCATATTTCATATTTCATATTTCATATTTCATATTTCATATTTCATATTTCATATTTCATATTTCATATTTCATATTTCATATTTCATATTTCATATTTCATATTTCATATTTCATATTTCATATTTCATATTTCATATTTCATATTTCATATTTCATATTTCATATTTCATATTTCATATTTCATATTTCATATTTCATATTTCATATTTCATATTTCATATTTCATATTTCATATTTCATATTTCATATTTCATATTTCATATTTCATATTTCATATTTCATATTTCATATTTCATATTTCATATTTCATATTTCATATTTCATATTTCATATTTCATATTTCATATTTCATATTTCATATTCATATTTCATATTTCAATATTTCATATTTCATATTTCATATTTCATATTTCATATTTCATATTTCATATTTCATATTTCATATTTCATATTTCAATCATATTCATATTTCATATTTCATATTTCATATTTCATATTTCATATTTCATATTTCATATTTCATATTTCATATTTCATATTTCATATTTCATATTTCATATTTCATATTTCATATTTCATATTTCATATTTCATATTTCATATTTCATATTTCATATTTCATATTTCATATTTCATATTTCATATTTCATATTTCATATTTCATATTTCATATTTCATATTTCATATTCATATTTCATATTTCATATTTCATATTTCATATTTCATATTTCATATTTCATATTTCATATTTCATATTTCATATTTCATATTTCATATTTCATATTTCATATTTCATATTTCATATTTCATATTTCATATTTCATATTTCATATTTCATATTTCATATTTCATATTTCATATTTCATATTTCATATTTCATATTTCATATTTCATATTTCATATTTCATATTTCATATTTCATATTTCATATTTCATATTTCATATTTCATATTTCATATTTCATATTTCATATTTCATATTTCATATTTCATATTTCATATTTCATATTTCATATTTCATATTTCATATTTCATATTTCATATTTCATATTTCATATTTCATATTTCATATTTCATATTTCTTATTTCATATTTCATATTTCATATTCATATTTCATATTTCATATTTCATATTTCATATTTCATATTTCATATTTCATATTTCATATTTCATATTCATATTTCATATTTCATATTTCATATTTCATATTTCATATTTCATATTTCATATTTCATCATATTTCATATTTCATATTTCATATTTCATATTTCATATTTCATATTTCATATTTCATATTTCATATTTCATATTTCATATTTCATATTTCATATTTCATATTTCATATTTCATATTTCATATTTCATATTTCATAATTCATATTTCATATTTCATATTTCATATTTCATATTTCATATTTCATATTTCATATTTCATATTTCATATTTCATATTTCATATTTCATATTTCATATTTCATATTTCATATTTCATATTTCATATTTCATATTTCATATTTCATATTTCATATTTCATATTTCATATTTCATATTTCATATTTCATATTTCATATTTCATATTTCATATTTCATATTTCATATTTCATATTTCATATTTCATATTTCATATTTCATATTTCATATTTCATATTTCATATTTCATATTTCATATTTCATATTTCATATTCATATTTCATATTTCATATTTAATTTCATTTGCATACTTCATTATTTCATATTTCATATTTCATATTTCATATTTCATATTTCATATTTCATATTTCATATTTCATATTTCATATTTCATATTTCATATTTCATATTTCATATTTCATATTTCATATTTCATATTTCATATTTCATATTTCATATTTCATATTTCATATTTCATATTTCATATTTCATATTTCATATTTCATATTTCATATTTCATATTTCATATCTTCATATTTCATATTTCATATTCATATTTCATATTTCATATTTCATATTTCATATTTCATATTTCATATTTCATATTTCATATTTCATATTCATATTTCATATTTCATATTTCATATTTCATATTTCATATTTCATGTTTCATATTTCATATTTCATATTTCATATTTCATATTTCATATTTCATATTTCATATTTCATATTTCATATTTCATATTTCATATTTCATATTTCATATTTCATATTTCATATTTCATATTTCATATTTCATATTTCATATTTCATATTTCATATTTCATATTTCATATTTCATATTTCATATTTCATATTTCATATTTCATATTTCATATTTCATATTTCATATTTCATATTTCATATTTCATATTTCATATTTCATATTTCATATTTCATATTTCATATTTCATATTTCATATTTCATATTTCATATTTCATATTTCATATTTCATATTTCATATTTCATATTTCATATTTCATATTTCATATTTCATATTTCATATTTCATATTTCATATTTCATATTTCATATTTCATATTTCATATTTCATATTTCATATTTCATATTTCATATTTCATATTTCATATTTCATATTTCATATTTCATATTTCATATTTCATATTTCATATTTCATATTTCATATTTCATTTCATATTTCATATTTCATATTTCATATTTCATATTTCATATTTCATATTTCATATTTCATATTTATAATTATTTCATATTTCATATTTCCATATTTCATATTTCATATTTCATATTTCATATTTCATATTTCATATTTCATATTTCATATTTCATATTCATATTTCATATTTCATATTTCATATTTCATATTTCATATTTCATATTTCATATTTCATATTTCATATTTCATATTTCATATTTCATATTTCATATTTCATATTTCATATTTCATATTTCATATTTCATATTTCATATTTCATATTTCATATTTCATATTTCATATTTCATATTTCATATTTCATATTTCATATTTCATATTTCATATTTCATATTTCATATTTCATATTTCATATTTCATATTTCATATTTCATATTTCATATTTCATATTTATATTTCATATTTCATATTTCATATTTCATATTTCATATTTCATTATTTCATATTTCATATTTCATATTTCATATTTCATATTTCATATTTCATATTTCATATTTCATATTTCATATTTCATATTTCATATTTCATATTTCATATTTCATATTTCATATTTCATATTTCATATTTCATATTTCATATTTCATATTTCATATTTCATATTTCATATTTCATATTTCATATTTCATATTTCATATTTCATATTTCATATTTCATATTTCATATTTCATATTTCATATTTCATATTTCATATTTCATATTCATATTTCATATTTCATATTTCATATTTCATATTTCATATTTCATATTTCATATTTCATATTTCATTATTTCATATTTCATATTTCATATTTCATATTTCATATTTCATATTTCATATTTCATATTTCATATTTCATATTTCATATTTCATATTTCATATTTCATATTTCATATTTCATATTTCATATTTCATATTTCATATTTCATATTTCATATTTCATATTTCATATTTCATATTTCATATTTCATATTTCATATTTCATATTTCATATTTCATATTTCATATTTCATATTTCATATTTCATATTTCATATTTCATATTTCATATTTCATATTTCATATTTCATATTTCATATTTCATATTTATAATTCATATTTCATATTTCATATTTCATATTTCATATATCATATTTCATATTTCATATTTTATTTTTAATTTTTATTTTCATTTTTAATTTTAATTTTTGTATTTTTCATGTTCATTTTTTTTTTTTTTATTTTTCATGTTTCATTTTTCGTTTTTAATTTTTATATTTTTTTTTATATTTTATATTTTTTTTTGTTATTTATTTTTAATTTTTTATTTTTCATTTTAAATTTTTCGTTTTTCATTTTTTATTTTTCATTTATAATTTTTTATTTTCATTTTTAATTTTTTATTTATCATTTTTAATTTTTTTATTTTTCATTTTTCATTTTTAATTTTTTATTTTTTACTTATTATTTTTTAATTTTTATTTTTTATTTTTTATTTTTTATATTTTATTTTTTATATTTTATTTTTTATTTTTATTTTTTATTTTTAATTTTTTATTTATAAATTTTTTTTTTTATTTTTCTTTGTTCATTTTTCTTTTTCAAACAGGTTGTTTTACATATCATAATTTTTTCACCAATACAATCAAAAGTCACACCGATTTTGTTTTACGTCTTCTTATTCTTATTAAAGATATACCTTCCGTAATTGAAACAAATCCATGCATAAAATAATTATTTTACGCAGAACAACGTTTGCTGGATCACTGGAATTTTTTAATTAATGAAAAGTCTGGCATAAGTACTATTTGATCAAGTTTAAGTACTAATTAAAAAAAAAATTAATTTTCCATCCCTGCTATTGAGACATCAAACCAAATACGTTATTATTAATTTCTATTGTGCTTTTTACCTGTAAGAAAGTGTTAGTTTCTTAAAAATATTTCATGAAAAAAATTTTTTATGGTCAAAATTTGATACTCATCATGGGAAGAAAAGTTATTTTTTCTTCTTAATTATATAAGAGTATTTTTAATAAAATCTGTAAAAAAAATTTATTATTTATTTTTCAATTAACTACGAGTACTTATTTTAAATCAAATTAACTAAGGTGCAGTTTAAACTAAATATACTAATTGGAGGGGTTAAATCAATATATATAAATATATTCATTAGTAGGTACGAATATTTACTAAAGTGCAAATTATTAAAAAAAAAAAAAAATCAAAAAAGGAAAAAATTATAATGGAAATAAATAAAAAAAAAAAATATATTTATGTCTAAATTCATACTGAACCTTGTGTATTTTTAAATACTAAAGATTTAAAGGCTGAAATTTCAGAAAATCATTTTACAGTATGGCAACTATTTTTAATATGTTACGATTATATAAAGACATTACAATACAATATGTATATGAATAAACAACAGCTAAGCTACACTACTAAATTAACGTTATTTAAAAACTATATATATATATATATATATATGTATATATATTTATAAATATATATATATATATATATATATATATATATATAGCAAATAGATTAATATATTAAAATTGTTAGTTGTTTTTAGTACAATATTTAATTTTTAAATTGAATAGTTAAGAAAGTTTAGTTTGAATATCAAATGTATGTGTATGTATGTATGTTAAAGTTAAAGACATACGTATGTGCATATGTATGTATGTATGTGTATCTATTTATGTGTATTGTTAGAAAGTTCAATAATTTTTGTAATACACTACGCTAAGCTCTTGCTATGAATTAGTAACAATATTAATTAGTAAGAAGTGCATTTAATATTAAATAAAATCATTAACTTTAATGATTTTACCAGTTTAATTTATTATTGAAATACAAAATATACAAAGAAAAAAAAAAAACAAAAACAAAAACATATAATAGAAACCAAAAGCTATATTGCTTTAAGCTAATTACACTAATTAAATAGAGATGAAATTAAAACATAAATTTCAACTATACGATATATAACCAACGTTCAAAAATATTAATAATATTATTTAGTTTTTTAGTTAGTTTTTCGTTAGAGAACTTTAACAAGTTTTTTTTTAAGCACGCAACATTTACAGATTCATATCAACTATTTCATTTCAAAAATGCTTAAATTTCTCTTTGGACATTTTTGACGAAACAGAATGATTATAATTTTTATTTTTTCAAATTAAGTGAAAATGATAAAATATAAATTTTCGTTATATTAGAAATTCAAAAAAAAAAAAAAAAGATTCAATTCATTCTTTTCGCTTTCAGTTGCATTATCAGTTCCATTAGATTTTAATAAATTAAAATTATAAACGACTGTTTACCCTTTTGTTTCTTTTATTACTTTGTCAAAGTATATCTCGAGTAATAGACTAAAATTCGAGTAATTTTTTTTGGAATATCGTATTTTCGGCTAGACACATAAGATGACATACATCAATTTTCTATAAACTATTTTTTTTGTTTGTTTTGCTCTTTCTTGGTTTTTTTTTTCAATTTAGAAGATCTCACAGAGGTGTCTTGGATTTTCTTTCAATTTCGGACTTCTGCTTCAGTACTTATTTCCGTTAAGTAAAATAAGCTTTAGAGTAAAATCAGCTCAAGATTTCAATATACAAATTAGTTTTCAGAATTAATTTCTTATTTATCTTGATTATTTATAGAAATATTTTGCTGTCATCTGTGACAATAATTTCAAAATAATTGTAGTCTTTCACAAATGTAATTGCAAGATCATTGTTTAATGCATTTGGCATTAACTAATGAAATTGTCTAAAATTATTTCCCAGCTTTATTGAAATTAATTAATAATTTTAAGATCATTTGTAAGAAAAATATGGAGGCAGTTATGGTTAATGAGTGTCATTGAGAGTTTTTATCACGATTATTTGTTTATGAATCTTGTATTAATTTTTATTTTTTAATTTTTTTGTTGTAAATTCCAGTTGTTTATGAGATAAAACTTTTTTACGTTTAAAAAATAACCAAAATCAATATGAATTACAAATAAAATTAACATGTATCGTTCATATACATAAGTATGTATGTATGTACATATGTATATATTCCGTGGGAGGAGATTGGTGAAAAATTCCAAGTCGGGGTGAAAGTACTAGGCCAGTAAAGTATAACATCCAAAGGGCTTGCCGTTCTCAGACCAAATTTTTTTATGTGTAAACATCTATACGCGCAGGGGATAAATTTATATTTCACTATACAATCACAAAAACAGCGTTACATGTGAGACTTAAGATAAAATCGGTATGACTTATGACTGTATTTGTGAAAAAATTATGATATGTAATAATCTGTTTAAAAATGAAACGAAAATTGAAAAATTAAGAATAAAAAATGATCAATGAAAAAATAAAAAATTAGAAATGAAAAACGAAAAATGAAAAATAAAAAATGAAAAAAAAATTAAAAATAAAAAATTAAAAATTAAATATAAAATGAAAAATAAAAAAATGAAAAACAAAAAATGAAATATAAAAAATTAAAAATGAAAAATTAAAATTGAAAAATGAAAAAAGAAAAATGAAAAATGAGAAATGAAAAATAAAAAATGAAAAATGTAAAATAAAAATTAAAAATTAAACATTGGAATTTGAAAATTAAAAATGAAAAATGAAAAATAAATAATGAAGAATGAAGAATGAAAAATTAAGAATAGAAAATTAAAAATCAAAAACAAAAAATAAAAAATTAAAAAATAACAAATGAAAAATGAAAAATGAAAAATAAAAAGTTAAAAAGAAAAATAAAAAATGAAAAATTAAAAAGAAAAATAAAAAAAAGAAAAACGAAAAATGATAAATAGAAAAATAGAAACGAAAAATAAAAAATGAAAAATAAAGAATGAAAAATGAAAAACGAATAATAAAAAATGATAAATAAAAAATGAAAAATAAAAAATTAAAAATGAGAAACGAAAAATGAAAAAAAAAAAAAAAAAATGAAAAATAAAAAATGAAAAATAAAGAATTAAGAATGAAAAATAAAAAAATACAAAAGAAAAAAAATAATGAAAAATTAAAAACAAAAACGAAAGATGAAACAAGAAAAATGAAAAATTAAAAATGAAAAATTTTAAAATGAAAAATAAAAAATAAAAAAAGAAAAATAAAAAATTAAAAACGAGAAAAAAATTTAAAAATGAAAAATTAAAAGCGAAAAATGATAAATGAAGAATAGAGAATAAAAAATGAAAACTAAAAAATAAAAAATGAAAAATAAAGAATGAAAAATGAAAAACGAAAACTAAAAATTAAAAATAAAAAATGAAAAATAAAACATTTAAAATGAAAAAAAAAATTAAATTAAGAACCGAAAAATTAAAAATAAAAAATTAAAATTAAAGAATGAAGAATGAAAAATAAAAAATTACAAAAGAAAAATAAAAAATGAAAAATTAAAAACGAAAAGCTAAAGATGAAACACGAAAAATGAAAAATGAAAAATAAAAAATAAAAAATAAAAAATAAAAAATTAAAAATAAAAAATTAAAAATAAAAAATAAAAAAAGAAAAATAAAAAATGAAAAATGAAAAATTAAAAGCGAAAAATTAAATGATAATGAAAAAATGAAAACTTAAAAATAAAAAATAAAGAATGAAAAAAAAACGAAAAATAAAAAAAGAAAAATTAAAAATGAAAAATAAAGAATGAAAAATGAAAAACGAAAACTAAAAATGAAAAATAAACCATTTAAAATGAAAAATGAAAAATGGAAAACGAAAAATGAAAAATGAAGAATAAAAAATGAAAAATGAATAATAAAAAATGAAAAATAAAGAAAGAAAGGAAAATGAAATATGAAAAATGAAAAATTGTTTTTAATTTTTCGTTTTTCATTTTTCGTTTTTCGTTTTTCATTTTTAATTTTTAATTTTTAATTTTTAATTTTTAATTTTTAATTTTTAATTTTTAATTTTTAATTTTTAATTTTTAATTTTTAATTTTTAATTTTTAATTTTTAATTTTTAATTTTTAATTTTTAATTTTTAATTTTTAATTTTTAATTTTTAATTTTTAATTTTTAATTTTTAATTTTTAATTTTTAATTTTTAATTTTTAATTTTTAATTTTTAATTTTTAATTTTTAATTTTTAATTTTTAATTTTTAATTTTTAATTTTTAATTTTTAATTTTTAATTTTTAATTTTTAATTTTTAATTTTTAATTTTTAATTTATAATTTTTAATTTTTAATTTTTAATTTTTAATTTTTAATTTTTAATTTTTAATTTTTAATTTTTAATTTTTAATTTTTAATTTTTAATTTTTAATTTTTAATTTTTAATTTTTAATTTTTAATTTTTAATTTTTAATTTTTAATTTTTAATTTTTAATTTTTAATTTTTAATTTTTAATTTTTAATTTTTAATTTTTAATTTTTAATTTTTAATTTTTAATTTTTAATTTTTAATTTTTAATTTTTAATTTTTAATTTTTAATTTTTAATTTTTAATTTTTAATTTTTAATTTTTAATTTTTAATTTTTAATTTTTAATTTTTAATTTTTAATTTTTAATTTTTAATTTTTAATTTTTAATTTTTAATTTTTAATTTTTAATTTCTAATTTTTAATTTTTAATTTTTAATTTTTAATTTTTTTTTTTTTATTTTATGAAAAATAAAAAATGAAAAATAAAATATGAAAAATAAAAACTGAAAAATAAAAAAAGAAAAAGAAAAAACGAAAAATATAAATTTACGAGTTGAAATAATAAATATTTTTATATAAGCAGAGCACCTGCAGTCGATTGCTGTAAGTGATACATACATATATGACACTTTCTGTTTGATTTTAAAAAAGTATCTTGATGTTTGTTTGCATAGTTATTCAGCTAAAACTTAATAAAATTGAAGATTTCGCATTTCATTCTTCAGTCAATAGCTTCAAAAATTGCCATAATCTGCGTATGATTATTATATGTTGTTAGAGAGAATAGATGTATACCTATTAGTGATATTTTTAATATTAAAGAAAACATATAGCAGTATTATTGTAGCAATGAAAATTATTTATTTAAGCCACAGTTACAATTTTGCCGAAGAATGAAATGAGAAATCATCAACGGTTCTTAAGTTACAGTTGAAAAACTAAGTAAAATAAATCAAGATAAGGAAAAAATATAAAAGGTCTTCAAAAAAAATTTGAACCTGACTTTCACCCTGACTTAGAAATTCTCACCTCCCCCCAGACAATGACCCTGAAGTGTTAGTAGTCGAAAGTCCTTAAGCAAGTGCTAGTTATAGTATGTGCCATTTGTCTTAATTCAAAGTCATTTATCGGAATCTAAACGTCGCTTAGACAAAAAAGTTGTGCTTTTAACCATTTTGCCGTTTTAAGATATTTGCCAAAAATTAGTATTAAATCTGTTGCTTTAACACCTCCTCAAATTTTCGTTATATTAACTTCATTAGATTCCGATTTGAACCATTTGCGACAATAAATTTAGAAACAACTAAAAAAAAAAAACCAAGACCTCAATGTGCACCTATTTATCTATGAATATCTATTAATCATTACGTATAGTATAAATACCTATAGTTTAAGTTAATACATACACCCTACACTACATTTTAATAAATACTTAAACCCTTTTGGTTTTGCGTTTGCTTCAATTAAATTATTGCAAACAGTCTTTTTTTTTTGTATAGATTCAAGGTACAGTACAAATAATATTTTTTTCATACAGTTTTTTATTTCGTTAAATAAAATCAAAAACGCAAATGAATATTTAATAAATTATTTCATTGTTTTTTTTTTCAAAACATAATTACGCAAAGCTGAGAAGGGGGAGTTTAAGAAACAAAAAAAAAAACGTGTATAATATATTTAAGTTTAAAAATAAATTAAGTGCATTTGATATGTTAACGTCTTTACGTTAAACAAAAAAGAAGCCCTAAATGTAATAAGTATAATTAAATATGTATTTTAGTAAAGCTTTCAACTTTCTTAACAATAAAAGAAGAAGGTGTTTAGTAAAAGCCACAACCCTTTTATTTCTGATATAAAGAAAAACAAATGAACTAGGTAGTAAGGAGTTTTTTGTTCAGTGTAAATAGTGTAAGTATTAAATGTTTTATTTTGTTTGTTGTAGGTTTCTTTAAGAGAGAAGGGAAAAAGCATAATGATAGAGTATTTCTTTTGTGTTTTTTTTTTTGTTGGCTTTGTTTAGTTGTGATATTTTTTGTTTTGTTTTTATACGAAACTTACCTATAAATAAGAAAAATATAAGTAAACCTAATTCCCGCATAGATGCTTTCAGAGTTCGTCCTAAAATTTGTAAACCCTTCGAATGCCTAGATAACTTAAATATTCGAAATACTCGAACTAATCGTATCACTCGTAATATTGCCAAGGACATAGCCTGATTCGATGACTTGTCCTAGAAATTACAATTTAATAACGAATTTTACAACAATTATAAGTAAATATTTATGTATATGTATATATATATATATAAATAAATATGTAGTAGTAGTAATAATTATTAAAAGAAAAACAAAAAATGTTGAAAATAATAAAAGAAAGAAATTATCATAAAACGAGCATTTAAAAGAAAATTTTGCTATAATTTTAGTTATTTTATTTTTGAGTTGTTGAAAACTTTTTCACAAAAGTCATTATTTGTTAGCAGTGGTTTTTCTCAAAAATTAACACACAATAAATCGTATTTTACAATATATTGACACGCACACGCATACTTAGAAGAACGAACGAACGAAAGAACGCACACACGCACGCACACGAATTAACGTACCTGTGGACTAACTGGCGCTTTTGGAAGATTTAATGTATCCTCCTCTTCGGCTACTACAGTACCCAATGTTATGAAATAAGGAATGATGGCGATTATGTCAATAACATTCATGACATCCCTGCAGAAATTTAATTTGTTCGGACATGCGAGGAACCTAATTGTACAAAATTTAAGGAATTCAAAGAAAATTTTACGAATTATCAGAGATTAGTGGTTTATCAAGTCCAGAGTATGAGATTTTTTTAAATCATTTTTCTCCATAGTGTTATGGCTTACTTACCTAACAGTTAGTTCGAATGTAAACCAAATAATACATAACGTTTCTATAAGGAAGAAAGGATCTGTGATGTCAGGCACCTCGTCTTCCTCGATTTTTGTGCCATTAGTAGTTGTGTTGAACACCTAAAAAAAAATTTAAATAATAATAAATAAAATATTTTTTAAACACATTTTCATGGATAAATGTAACTGCATTCTGAATGAAGAATAAAAGGAATTGGGTGTGAGGGAGGGAAAGGGGGTTTGTAGCCTCTAACATTGGTATCGATCAAGAAGTATATGTATATTATACCCAACTATTCAATTTTTAATTTTCTAAACATATTTTACGACAATTTTTTTTTTCACAATTAAAATTTCAAAATCTCACAATTTTTAGAAACACCCTTGCCAAATCATTAAGTTTGCCCTTAAAAATTTTGTACTATTTCATGGGCGGACTTTTACTTTAACATCAAAAGAAATACTTATGGTCATTTATTTTTTAAAACAATTTTACCAAATGCAAGATTAAAAAAAAAAAACAAAATAAAAATTATACACAACTAATAACAAAGCACAATTATTAGGAAATTTTACAAATAAGAATTTGGTTCAAATATTTAGTGATTACCCGTTTGAGAACAGCTCTTGCGCCCTTTTTTTTATGTCCAAATTAAATTAATATAAAATAAAAAACAAATTTTAATATAAACTGAATGAAAATCACTATTTTTTTAAAATGTGAAAGTAAAAATAAAAAATAATGTTGGCCAATGTTTCTGCAAATTGTTCAATTATAATGCAAAATAATTTTTGCTAAATCA
>OY821520.1:4008204-4035704 GCA_963682025.1 Cordilura impudica | reverse complement strand
TGTAACACTTAAGTGTTTTTTTAGAGACAGGATGCCAAATCCTACCGAAAATGTGGACACACAGTATTGGCTTATGAAAGGAAGTAGTCGTAGTCTTCTTTGCATAAAGTCCTTAATAAAGTTTCGGTATTTATAGAACCTGGTATAACAAATGACTTTCCGCAACTGCATATGCTTGCCATACTAGGAACTTTTTTTTTTTTTTTTAGAAATTTCGTCTTCTTTTGTGGCTTTCACTTATTTTCGACATTTCCTCTCGAGTAATAGCAAAATACAAATTTTGACCCGGAAGCTGCGGAAAATCTGCCAATACATAAGTTTCGTTGTCCATTACGCAGCAGAAGCGTTTTCTTATGAAACATGATTTTAACTCATATGCTCTGTTTTTGGCCTCAAAATATTTTTGCAGCCTACTTTTTGGACTACTGGTCTATTTTTAGACCTACATTGGCTTTAGCTTTTCGCATCAAATAGTCCGAGCACTGAACTAACGGGCTGCTTTTCTACCGGATATGTTTTATGCTCTTTTCAATATACTTTCTATTTCTTTGGCATTAAAAACATTATGTGGACCTTTCTTTCCATATCCTAAACCATATTTCCTATCATTGGTCAAATTCTCCTGAGAGTTTCTAAGAACATTGGAAACAGTTAAACGGCAGATGTTTGGTTGTTTGGACAACTTTGGGATTTTGTTGAAAATATTTAATAATTTTAGCACGTTCTTTATTTTGGTCACGCATTTTAATCAAACTAACAACAAAAAATTAATTCGGTTGTCAGTAAGCATAATAACGGACATATTTTTCAAAGATATCTTGATCATTAGTAATTTACTCTTCAATGAATAAACTACGTTTTCGTGGCATCAATCCTCCGAACAAAGGGAAAAACGTGCGGATTTTTATTTTGTGAGGCTCGTGGTTGCTGCTTGGCATGAAGTTGAGTTATTTACCTAACTTTCTGCAATAATTTAAGTTTCATCGAATAAATATCGTTTTCCTTTTATTTCCGGCTGAGGTTGGTTATTTTCGTCCGAGGGATTGCTGATCAGCATGCATTTAGGTTATGTACCGAAATGCATGCTTTCTGGTTATTTTACATAACCGATCGTTTTGATAGTCTTAAGGATTGAAATCAAATGGCTCTACCTAACCCCAAATGCGAAGGTGTAGGTTGTGTAGTGATCCATACATCGGAATAAGCTGGCATTATGACTAGCTGGAGCTAGCGCCAACCTAATTATAACAAAAAAAAAAAAAAAAGACATCTTGATAAAAAAAATTCAGATAACGCTTGCGAAAAAAGTAAAAAGAAAAACGTGTGTTACTATTTTTTCGATCCCACTCCTTATTTGTGCTGGGAATTAAATTAACGATCATAAACAGGCATCCACAAATGTAACAGATTTCGGCAGACACACTCCTGTCATTAATTTAAGTGAGTACTATAATTTTGGATCTTAATGGCGAGAGCTGCTTCCGTAATGTATTGAGTTAATGAATTCGGGTATTGTGGATGTGGAAATTTTCTTCATAAACTTGTTGAGCTACATAAACAAATTACAGTGGGAAAACCAATCAATGTGGCATATTTGTTTAATTACAATGACCTTTGCATTGATTTGTGGGTGTAAGACCATTAATGGTAAATCGACTTGTATATGTATGTGTATGCATATACTAGGGTGGCCCTTCATTATACGATGGGGGAAAAAGTGTTTAAATTTAAAGCGAATATCAAAAAACTGAGAAATACAAAGTTTTGGGTCAATCAAAAAAAATTTAGAGGTGCCTCAACGCGACTGAAATTTTCAAGTGTGTTTATATGGGGAAAATATGACTTTTTTCAGATTTTAAAAAAATATCGTTCTGTAGTTTCAATTTTTCAAGAAGGTATTATATGCATCGATATCAGAACTAAATTATCTTTGCAAAAAGCTATATAGCTTCAAAATCGAATGAAACCTCGCCAAGAAATAACAAATGCCCCAGACCACTTTTGTGCCAAAAAAGTCTAGGTCGTGGAATATGATGAACATTTTTTCAACTTTAACAAATTAATTAAAGCCATATTTTGTTTGATCTCTCTACCTATAAGTACTCAGATATGGAGTACTGTTTTATGACCACGTTGATAACCTATTGCGAAATAAGACCAAAGTTGGAAAATTTTTTTGATAAAATTTTGAAAACTACTTTTTTAAGTTTTACAAAATTTTCTTAAACAAAATTTCAAAAAGTGGGTGCATCACTTAAAAGTTTTGTTAAATACATGCTAGAGATTAACTGTGCGAATTTTTGAGTAAATCCCTCTGCTAGAATTTTTTTTTCAAAGAATTTTTTTTTGCGGATTTCGAGAAAAATTAGTTTTTTTTGAAATATTCAGTAAATGTACCCTTTCAAAATTCTTTGCAACAAAAATTAATCAGTTTTATACTTCTAAATGTTATATTTTATCTTAATACGCTGGGGTTTCAGAAAAAAAATTATATGACCCTTTTATCCCTTTTGGATTTGGGGTCACATATGACCCCAAGCTATTAAAGGACAATTAATTCAAAAAATTCAGATATTTTATAAGTGCTGCTGAATTTTTAGATACGATGCTTAAAATATAGTAACCAATTGTGCAAGTCTTCCATGCTAAAAATATTGAATAAATCGAACAACGTTAACCCATTCCTTGCCGAGCACAAACTTGGAATTTTGGCGTATTTAAAAAAATTAATTTTGGTAGTAAACTAGGTGAAGCCCTTACTATGGGTTGGGAAATAAAATTGTGTTATGGCTTTAATCAATTTGTTAAAGTTGAAAAAATGTTCATCACATTTCAAGACCTAGAATTTTTTTTTTGGCACAAAAGTGGTCTGGGGCATATGTTATTTCTTTTCAAGTATTTATTCGATTTTGAATTTATATAGCTTTTTGAAAAGATAATTTACTACTGATATCAACGCATATAATACCTTCTCGAAAAAATTAAACTATTGAACGAAATTTTCGTAAAATCTGAAAAAAGTTATATTTTCCCCATATAAACACACTTGAAATTTTCAGTCGCGTTGAGGCACCTCTAATTTTTATACCCTATAGCACTATGTGGTTTGGGTATAATGACTTTCTGCTGCTGTTTGTAACAACCAAAAATATTTGAGCCAGACCCATCTTTAATTATACCGATCGAATCAGAATCACTTTTTGAGTTGATTTAACAATGTCCGTCCGTCCGTCCGTCCGTCTGTGTGTCCATGTAAACCTTGTAATCAAACTGCAGGTCGCAAATATGATGAAATTTGCTATATAAGCTTTTATCGCCCATGGAATGAACGCTATTGAAATTGGTGAAATTCGGTCCATGTTCAGACCTAGCCCCCATACAAATTACCCATATGAAATCGACATAAATTGCCATAAGATCCAAATTGTCATATAGATCTTACTCAAATTGGGTTTGTATGCGTTCATTGCATCCACTAATGAGTAGTCCAAAAATGATCCCTTTGACCCCATATAGAGCTGCTTCCCGATCTTCACTTAAATCTATTAAAAAACAAAAATATTGCACTGATTCTTCTCAAATTTTGTTTGTATATATTTTTGCAAAATACATGAGACGTTACCAACCATGGTCAGGATCGGTACATTTTTGGACCTAGTCCCCATATAGATATAGCATCCGATATGAACTTTTTCATATCTGCAGCCAAAAAAATTAATTAAAATCCCACTCAAATTTGGTTTTTGCTTATTTTCTATGTCCAGTTAGTTGGCCCTATTAGATAGGGTTTCCAAACGCATGGTATAGGGTATCGTATAGTCGGTCTAGACCGACTATAATTTTCTTACTTGTTTTCGATTGACCCAAAACTTTGTATTTCTCAGTTTTTTTTTGCTATTCGCATATTTCTAGGGGGTGCACCCGTGAGTTTGAACACTTTATGGGGGCCACCCTAATTTATACACATACATATATACGAGTATGTACTTACTATTAATACTATTTTTTTGAAATTGTTTTTAACTAAACTACAACTGGAGTTAACAAAAATTATTAAATATGAAAATGAAGTACCCCCGAAAATAGGCAGTGTTCGGGTGCCGTGTTTATTTAAAGTCTTAACGAGTTTTCGCGTGAAATCAAGGGCACACTCCTATAATTTCGGTCATTGTTACTGCAAATTCTGTTTTCAAGGATACTAATTGAACCGTGCCACAATGAAATATTTGTAACGAATTAAGAAATTTGTTGAAAAGTTAAAACGGTACTTACCTTATAATGCTTAAATTCGGGTAATGTTTCTAGACAAAATATAACAATTGATAGCAATATAACAAATACACTAATTATGGCTACAACTCTGGCGGCTTGTGAACTCTCTGGATACTCAAAAAGTAACCAGACTTTTCTTTGGTTTTCATTATCCGGCAAAGGTCGCTCTTCTTCCTTAATAAAGCCTTCATCCTCTCTAAAGAAGTTTTCAAAAAAAAAAAAAAACAAAAATAAAAAATATAAAAAAACAACAACAAAAAGATTAGTTATTTAAGAAAATTGCGATAAACAATATTCGAGTACATATGAATATACATAAATAAATAAAATATTTTTTGAACATTTTCACAAAAAACATATTAATGTGTGTTTAATGGAACACAAAATTTACAACTCTGTAGTGTTGGATTTGATTGTAGGTGTTGGTGGTTGTTGTGGTTGTTATTCTAGGGTTTCTATTTAGTGCGCTTTATCTTGAAGCAGGCAAGAACTGTGTGTGTATGCAGCGCTTCTTTAGGCATCCGGTTGTGTTTATGTTTGACGATAATGTATACGAGAGTATGTACGAGTAGTATGTAAGTTGGATGTTTTTTTTTTGTGTAATTGTTGTACTTGTTTTTTGTTTTAAACCGATGTTGTTGTTATTGTAGTTGTAGTTGTAGTTGCGGTGTAAAAAAAGAAGACCATATCCTCTTCAAAAAGCTCATGCGTTATTTTTACAAAACGACTGTTGCGCACACATAAAAAACATAACTGATTGACTAACACACCCACACACACACACACATACACACTCGTATATTAAATACAAGTTAGTGTGTCTGCGTGTGTTTTCAATACCAGTTAAATAACAATTGTTTGTTTCTGTTTCTGTTTCTGCTCAAAGTTGCTTGAAAACCCGGAGGGCCCCTTTTTTCCGTATCAACAAAATTTTAAGCTGGTGGTCAAGTGAATTAATGCCTAAATACGAGTATATTGTTTGTGGTGCGATATGGGCCATATTCATAATAATAATAATAATTGTAATATTAAGAAACCAATTGAAATTTTGTGTGTAATTTGTTTTTGTTTTTCTTTAGGTATAACGAACAAGACCAACAACAATTGCAAACAATTTTACAACTACAAAATAATAAAATTTTTATAAACTAAAAACTAAAAATATAAATGCAATAAAAACATCATTAAAATTAACACAGAGCTTCAATGAATGTCTTCCAAATCTATTCAAAATCCATCAATCTTACTAATAGAAAAAGTTTTCAATCATTTCAACCAATATTTAGTTCTTTGTTGAAATTTCAAAATTAAAATTAATATTAGGATTGAATACATTTGAAGCTCCAACAAAACATAAAAAAAACAACTTAACGAACAAAACGTAAAAAAAGAAGATGAAGAACACATGTACTACATAATTTAAAAATTAACTAACAATTTACTTGCAATTGGTGTTTGTTTTTGAATAAAAATATCAACCAATTGTCTTGTAAAATTTAGTAATTTTTTTGTTTTTGTTTTTTTGGTTATTTAAAAATTTTTGTTTAACGACATCACTAAGTAACTCAACTAAACTGAACAAGTAACGGTAGTGAAGCTTACAGCTTACCTGAATTTATTAATTGCTTGATCACCTAATTCATAAAATTTTATTTCTTCACTAAATACGTCTAAAGGGACATTGACCGGTCTCCGTAGTCGGCCACCTAAATATTTATTGTAAAGGGTTGGAAGAGAAAGTAATAAAACATAGAAAAAAAAATTAAGGAACCAATAAATAAACAATTCCATAATAAAGCATCATCAAATCATATTTTTAATTAATTGAATTTTCAATAAAAAGGAAAAGAGAAAATTGTTAAGGATTAGTTTTTTTTTTTAAATTGTAGTTTAAGTTTAAGTTTAAGTTTAAGTTATGAATTAATTGCATTGACAGGATAGTGTCTATGATGAAAAAGTCTTAACTGTAAAGACTACGTCACCCTTTTGGACTTACCACTTTGATAATAGTATAAAATAGCATCGAAACTCGGTCGACTACGGTCAAAAAAATATTCATTTCTTAGCGGGTCAAAGTACCGTAATCTCCGAGCTGGATCACCTAGCAACGTGTCTGGAAATTGATTTAACGTTCTCAATTGTGTTTCGAACCTTAACCCGCTTACCTAAAACGGAACGAAATGGAACAGAACAGAACAAAAGAGAAGAAAAGAATGCATTCAATTTTTTTCATAACATTTTCTGATCTTTTTTTTTTTAAATAATTTTTATATTGTTTTCTTTTTTTTATAAAGATTGTTATTCTTGACCCGAACAATATAAAAATTCACCATTAACAGCATTATAGTGTAATGAATGTAAACAAAACTGCAAACTGAATTAATTTTGTCTAATCGTTTATTTATTCACAATATTGAAGAAAAATTTAATGAAATTGAATTAAAAAGATAAAAAAAGTGTTAAATTCGGATTTCCCGAGTCTTTGGTACCCTCCAGATCGGCTTTTCGTTTATATTAATATACGGACTTATTGCACTATTTATAAAAAATATAAAAAATATCTAAAAGACAACAATTTGATAAACTTAATACTGAATTATTATAACAAACACACTGAATTTTTTATATCTTTAGAGGTGTCTTCATCTCCTGAAAAAAACATTATCATAACAGTTTCCAGCTAAATGGATTATTTTGTGAATGAGCGTGATTTCAACAGGCGGACGGACAGGCTGGCGGACATCACAATATCGGTTCGCAAATGCATTTTTCGATGCGTAAATATAACTTTTTCAAAAAATTGTTCGTATTTTAAATAAATAATATAATTTTTACAACTACGCTTGAATTTAAACAAAGGCTAAAGATAAATCAACTAGATGTCAACTAAAATAAAAAAAATCATGACACTTTTTTAAAATCAAGCAGAAAGCGTCATCTATGTGTCACTTATAGTAGCCGACTGCAGGGGCTCTGCTAATATAAAAATATTTATTATTATTTATTATTTCGTCCGGTTAACTTTTAATTTTACGTTTTTTATTTTTAATTTGTTCATTTTTCGTTTTTCATTTTTTATTTTTCATTTTTATTTCTTATTTTTAATTTTTAATTTTTAATATTTCGTTTTTCATTTTTAATTTTTTGTTTTTCATTTTTTATTTTTAGTTTTTTATATTTCATTTTTCATTTATTAGTTTTATTTTAAATTATAATTTTTTTATTTTTCATTTTTTAGAACTCTAATTTTTTTTTAATTTTTAATTTTTTATATTTTATTTCTCATTTTTCATTTTTCATCTTTTATTTTTCATTTTCTATATTTAATTTTTATACCCTATACCAGTATGTGGTTTGGGTATAATGACTTTGTGCTGCTGTTTGTAACAACCAAAAATATTTGACCTAGACCCATCTTTAATTATACCGATCGAATCAGAATCACTTTCTGAGTTGATTTAACAATGTCCGTCCGTCCGTCCGTCCGTCTGTGTGTCCATGTAAAGCTTTTAATCAAACTGCAGGTCGCAAATATGAATATATTTTGATGAAATTTGGTATATAAGCTTCTATAAGCCTATGGGATGAACGCTATTGAAATTGGTGGAAATCGGTCCATGTTCAGACTTAGCCCCCATACAAATGACCCCTATGAAATCGACATAAATTGCCATAAGATCCAAATTGTCATATAGATCTTACTCAAATTGGGTTTGTATGCGTTCATTAGATCCACTAATGAGTAGTCCAAAAATGATCCCTTTGACCCCATATAGAGCTGCTTCCCGATCTTCACTTAAATCTATTAAAAAGCAAAAATATTCCACTGATTCTTCTCAAATTTTGTTTGTACATATTTTTGCAAAATACAAGAGACTTTACCAAACATGATCAGGATCGGTCCATTTTTGGACCTAGTCACTTTATAGATATAGCATCCGATATGAACTTTTTCATATCTGCAGCCAAAAAAATTAATAAAAATCCCACTCAAATTTGGTTTTTGCTTATTTTCAATGTCCAGTTAGTTGGGCCTAAGAGATAGGGTTTCTAAACGCATGGTATAGGGTATAGGTAATTTTCTTACTTGTTATTTTTCGTTTTTCATTTTTCATTTTTTATTTTTCATTTTTAATTTTTTATTTATATTTTTAATTTTTCTTGTTTTATTTTTCATTTTTCATTTTTCGTTTTTCGTTTCGTTTTTTATTTTTCATTTTTTATATTTAATCTTTTATATTTAATTTTTTGTTTTTCGTTTTTCATTTTTTATTTTTTGTTTTTAATTTTTAGTTTTTAATTTTTATTTTTAATTTTTATTTTTTTTCTATTATTATTTTCCATTTTTAATTGTATATTCCATTTATAATTTTTTATTTCTAATTTTTAATTTTTAATGTTTCTTTTTTATTTTATTTTTTACTTTTAATTTTTCATTTTTAATTTTTTATTTTTAATTTTTTCATTTTCCATGTTTTATATTTTATTTATCATTTTTCATTTAAATTTTTTATTTTTCATTTTCCATTTAATATTTTTAGTTTTAATTTTTTATTTTTATTTTTTTATTTTTCTTTTTTTTTTATTTTCCATTTTTAATTTTTCGTATTTAAATTTTTTATTTTTCATTTTTTAATTTTAATTTTTCGTTTTTTATTTTTCATTTTTCATTTTTCATATTTAATTTTTCATTTTATATTTTTATTTTTTTCATTTTTCATTTTTTATATTTTATTTTTCATTTTATATTTTTATTTTTATTTTTTTTCATTTTTAATTTTTTATTATTTATTTTTAATTTTCCATTTATTATTTTTCGTTTTTCGTTTTTCATATTTTATTTTTCATTTTTCATTTTTCATTTTTCATTTTTTATTTTTCATTTTTTATTTTTCATTTTATATTTTTATTTTTATTTTTTTTCATTTTTTATTATTTATTTTTCATTTTCCATTTATTATTTTTAGTTTTTCGTTTTTCATATTTTATTTTTAATTTTTTATTTTTAGTTTTTTATTTTTTATTTTTATACCCTATACCACTATGTGGTTTGGGTATAATGACTTTGTGCTGCTGTTTGTAACAACCAAAAATATTTGACCTAGACCCATCTTTAATTATACCGATCGAATCAGAATCACTTTCTGAGTTGATTTAACAATGTCCGTCCGTCCGTCCGTCCGTCCGTCCGTCCGTCCGTCCGTCCGTCCGTCTGTGTGTCCATGTAAACCTTGTAATCAAACTGCAGGTCGCAAATATGAATATGTTTTGATGAAATTTGGCATATAAGCTTTATATGGGACGAACGCTATTGAAATTGGGGAGAATCGGTCCATGTTCAGACCTAGCCCCCATACAAATGACCCCTATGAAATCGACATAAATTGCCATAAGTTCCAAATTGTCATATAGATCTTACTCAAATTGGGCTTATATGCGTTCATTAGATCCATTAATGAGTAGTCCAAAAATGATCCCATTTTTGGACCTAGTCCCCATAGAGATATAGCATCCGATATGAACTTTTTCATATCTGCAGCCAAAAAAATTAATAAAAACCCCACTCAAATTTGGTTTTTGCTTATTGTCTATGTCCAGTTAGTTGGGCCTAAGAGATAGGGTTTCTAAACGCATGGTATAGGGTATAGTATAGTCGGTCTAGACCGACTATAATTTTCTTACTTGTTATTTTTCTTTTTTATATCCTATACCACAATGTGGTTTGGGTATAATGACTTTGTGCTGCTGTTTGTAACAACCAAAAATTTTTGACCTACACCCATGCTTAATTATACCGATCGACTCAGAATCACTTTTTGAATCGAAATAGCAATGTCCGTCCGTCCGTCTGTGTGTCCATGTAAAGCTTGTAATCAAACTACAGGTCGCAAATATGAATATGTTTTGATGAAATTTGGTATATAAGCTTTATATGGGACGAACGCTATTGAAATTGGGGAGAATCGGTCCATGTTCAGACCTAGCCCCCATACAAATGACCCCTATGAAATCGACATAAATTGCCATAAGTTCCAAATTATCATATAGATCTCAGTCAAATTGGGTTTGTATGTGTTTATTACATCTATTAATCAGTAGTTCAAAAATACTCCCTATAGGAAAATTCTTAGTCATAGGCCCCATACAGAGCTGCTTCCCGATCTTCACTTAAATCTATTAAAAAACAAAAATATTGCACAGATTTTTCTCAAATTTGGTTTGCATATATTTTTTCAAAGTATAAATGACTTTACCAAATATGGTCAGGATCGGTCCATTTTTTGACCTAGTCCCCATATAAATATAGTATCCGATATGAACTTTTTCATATCTGCAGCGAAAAATATTAATAAAAATGCCACTCAAATTTGATTTATGCTTATTTGCTATATCCAATTAGTTGGACCGAAGAGATAGGGTAACTTAAACATGGTATAGGGTATCGTATAGTCGGGCTAGACCGACTATAATTTTCTTACTTGTTTATTTTTCATTTTAAATTTTTCGTATTTAATTTTTTATTTTTATTTTTAATTTTTTATTTTTCAAATTTTTATTTTTAATTTTTCGTTTTTTATTTTTCATTTTTCATTTTCCATTTTTCACTTTTCATTTTTCATATTTCATTTTTCATTTAATATTTTTATTTTAATTTTATGTTTTGTTTTTTTTTAATTTTTCATTTTTTATTATTTATTTTTCATTTTTCATTTTTCATTTTTTATTTTTCATTTTTAATTTTTCGATTTTCATTTTTTATTTTTTTTTATTAAATTTTTATTTTTTAGCTTTAGTTTTCCATTTTTCATTTTCAAACAGGTTGTGACATGTCATAATTTTTTTACCAATCCAATCATAAGTCACCCCTATTTGGTGTTACGTCTCACATATTACGCTGTTATTGTGATTGTATTGTGAACTAGAAATTTGCCCCCCTGCGCGTATAGATGTTTACACATCAAAAACAAAATTGAGCTAGGGATGGCCCTTATTAAGAAGTTTTTAATCAATAACAATTTTTTATTTCAATTACCAAAATGTTCCGTTAAGGCCCATAGGCCACGAGTTTATTTATTTAATATTTCTTTTTTTTTCTTCTTCCAAGTTTATCAACTCTAACTCCCACATAGAAAGTTGCTGTATCCTTTGTGCATATATTCATTTTTATTTTCTTTCACTATAAATAGGGCAATGAACTTGTATTAACGGTACATTAACTCTAATGACTATTAATAAATTACCACAAAATACTAGAGTTCAAACATAGAAAACGAAAAACAACAACAAAAATTGTACACTTACATTTATAACAACTCTTTCACAAAAATCATGATCATGAGGAATGGGTTCAAAGTGTTGTGGCCCGCCACCATAGCCATGACCAGCCCCCCCTTCTTCGTCTTGACTGCTCAATTTGGGTAAAGACCTGTAGAAGAGAAAGAAGAAAACCAATAAAAATTAAATTAAATAAAAGTTTAAAGAGAGAAGAAAAATTGAAGCAATCTACATGTTGTGTTCTTTTTTTTTTCTATTAAATTATATGTTGCCAAAAATAAAAATCTTTTTTATTATAAGTTCATATTACTTTTGGAAACAAGTATTATTATTTTCTTTTTGGCTCGCTTACAAGTTGTTGAAGTTCACACCACAATCTAAATCAATTTACCATGAATATTTGCCATCGTAAAAGTTTTCACAACAAAATTCATTTAAATAATGAGAATTATATTGACATGTGTTTTTCCAAGTGATAACTGATTTGCCAAAAAAATATTTAATAAAATTTAATTTTTCATCGCTACTTATCCTTTAGTATTTTTCTGGCTTATAGTTACACCAACTTATGATTACCAATTTATGTGGTTACCTGAATTCTTACGCGACGCGTACTCCAGCAGGTATATAGCGAAATATTAACAACGGAACAATTATACAATACCATGCGTTTCGGGAGAGGCTTTTGGATCCAACTTTACTTAGGCATAAATGGATATAGAAAATAAGCATAAACCCAATTTTAGTGCCATTGTTAATAATTTGTTGCGTGCAGATATGAAAAAGTTTATATCTGATATTATTATTACATGGGAACTAGGTCAAAAAATGGGCCGATCGTTTTGTCAAAAACATATTTAAACCAAATTTGAAAAAAACTGTGCAACATTTTTTCTTTTTTTTTTTTTATAGATTTAAGTTAAGATCGGGTATCAGTTTTATATGGTGACTATGACTAAAAATGATCCTACGGGAATCAGTTTTATATGGGGACTATGACTTAAAATAGTCCTACAGAGCTTATTTTGGAACTACTTATTAGTGGGTAAAATACACCTATGTACATATATAAGTCCGATGGAACTTGAAGTTGAAAAAAATAACACAAACAATTTTATTTAAATTAAAAAAAATTGTTTTTATTTTAAAAGATTGTTTTATTCGAAAGATCAATACACGGCATTAACATCTGAAAATAAATTCGGGCGGCTGTTCTTGACGAAACGCATTCTAGATATTCAATTTTGGGCCACTTTTTCGAGCATTGTCACGAATAACATGAACAATGTCGGCCTCCAATGCATCATTTGTTGCTGGTTTATCAGCATAAATTAGTAACTTTTGTAGCCCTACAGACAATAATCGAGAGGTGTGAAATCGCACGACCTTGGAGGCCAATTGACTGGTACATTAATGGATATCAACTTATCGCCAAATTTTGATTTTAATAAGTCCGCGGATGCGGTCGCCTTATGGCACGTGGCGCCATCCTGTTGAAACCACATCTCGCCCGGATCAATGTCATCCATATTTTTAAACAAAAAATCATTGATCATGGTGCGGTGACGATCTCCATTGACCGTAACGCTAGCTCCTCATTAATTTTGGAAGAAATAAGGAACGATGATGCCACCAGCGTGTAAACCGTACCAAACGATGCATTATTTTTTTTTTTTTTGGATGTAATGAAGTCAGTAGGGTCTGTTGTGGATTGATGTCACTTCATATGCGGCATTTTTGTTTATTTGCAAATCCGTTAAGCTAAAAATGAGCCTCATCGCTGAATATATAGTTTTGCGATAAAACTTCGGGTCTGTTTCCAACTGCTAAGCCTAAACCAAATTTGTGTGACATTGTAGATATGATCAAAAAATGGATCGATCCTGACCATATATGAGTTAAAACTGTGCAATAATTTTGTTTTTTTAAAAGATTTAAGTGAAGATCGGGAAGCAGCTCTATATGGGGCCTATGACTAAGAATTGTCCTGTAGGGATTATTTTTGGACTACTGATTAATGGGTGTAATAAACACAAATAAACTAAATTTTACCAAAATCTATATAATAATTTGGCTCTTATTGCAATTTAAGTCGATCTTATAGGGGTCATTTGTATGGGGACCAGGTCAGAACATCCACCGATTTTTATCAATAACAAATTTCATCAAAATATATTTATATTTGCGACCTGTAGTTTGTTCATGAACAAACAGACGGACGGATGGCTAACACTAAATCGACTGAGAAGGTGATTCTGAATTGATTGCAATAATAAAATATAGGTCTAACCACATAGTGAAAATGGAGTAAATACATTAATCTATAATATTTATAGGTTGGGCAATTTCTTGTTACCAAACGCATGTTATTTCAAAGGTATTTCTTTTTAGCTATTCACCAGATTTACAGATTTTTAATTTTTATTTTCTTTATTTTGAGTAAATTGCATTTAAAGTTGCTACCAACACATACAAAAAATTATACATATGCTGTATATATGTATATATATACGAGTACATATATATGGGACGTTTCATGTCAAGCGATCCAACTTTTAAAACCGATGTCTTCCGATCGGGATGAAATTTACACCAAGCTTAGTCCTATTAGATAGTAGCTTAGACACAATTTTTCAACAAGATTGGTCCAGAACTCTCTGAGTTATAGGGGGGTCAAAATTTCACATTTGGACCAAACAGGTGTTTTTTCTAATCCATGTAACTTTTTACCTTTGTTCTTAGCAAAATTTGTCCCAAATAGTTTGGATAGCTATTTCTCCAGTCTTTCGGAAAAAAAATTAAAAAAAAATAAAAAAAATTTGTTGACTTTTTTTTTCAAAATCAAAAATTATTTTACCTTTTTTTCAAAAAAGGAACTTTTTTTTTTGGGTTCCTTTAAGAGCTTTTTGGTCGCTTAGTAGGATGCGAGTGGGATATCTATCAAAAAAATGTTTTGTAACTCAAGACAACGGTTTTTCAATTTTTAGCATATGCACTAATTTGAATTTTTTCTTTTTAGTGTGTAAGTGTTTCCAAAGCCTTAAAAATAAAGCATACACTGACAAACTAGACAAATTAGCCTTTCCGACGGTATGTAACATACCTAACTAAAATTTCATACCTTCGATACTGTAATACCCGCAATATGTTAACATCAGGAAAAAAATCACTTTTTTTCAGGGACCGTAACGGTTATAAGTTTTATTTTAAAAATTACATTTTAATCATTATTTTTTGAGTTTTATTTTTTGCTTACAAAATAAAAGTTATTTTCAGAATTTTATGTATTTTGCGGGAAATAAAAGTTATTTCAAGATTTTTATTTGTTCCTCAGAAAATAAGAGTTATTTATTGAGTTTTATTTATTGCTTAGAAAATAAAATTTATTTTTTGAGTTTTATTCTTTCCTCAGAAAATAAAAGTTATTTCTTGATTTTTATTTATTGCTCAGAAAATAAAAGTTTTTTTTTCAGTTTTATTTATTTCTTTGAAAATAAAAGTTATTTCTTGAGTTTTATATTTTACCTCGAGAATAACAGTTACCTTTTGAATTTAATTTTTTTGGTTAAGAAAAAAAATTTTTAAACTGAATAATATATAAACGAATTAATTTAATTTAACAAATAAGAGTTTTTGCACGGACTCTGGCGATAAATTCGATCTTAATCAGAATCCTGATTTGCACTTAGCAACAAAATATAAAACATTAAGCACCATTAGCAAATGTATGTACGATCCAGAAATCAACAATGCATAGTTTTTTTCGCTATTCATACTCACTCATGAAATTTAAAATATAAGTGAGTATACATCATTCAAATTAAACTACTCTTACTATTTGTTAAATAAAATTACAGATTGTTTTTGTAAATATTATAAAAATATTCGTTATTAAAACAATAATGAAAAAACTCAAATTTGATTTTGTTATCAATTTAAAGCCCCCTATCAAAAATTTTCATTTTATTTACATAGAGAGTAAGGTAATTCGTTTATATATTATTCAGTTTTAAAATTTTTTCTTAACCAAAAAAATAAAATTCAAAAGGTAACTGTTATTCTCGAATTAAAATATAAAACTAAAGAAATAATTTTTATTTTCAGAGAATAAATAAAACTCAAGAAATAACTTTTATTTTCTAAGCAATAAATAAAACTCAAGAAATAGCTTTTATTTTCTGAGGAATAAGTAAAACTCAAGAAATAACTTCTATTTCCTGAGGAATAAATACAACGCGCAAAATAATCGGTAAAGTTGAGTTTTTTAATAAAACTTAAACAAATAAAAATCAATGAATCTAAAGGTAGTCCACGCAAAAAGAATTAGCTTGGTGTATTCCTTGTTCACGTAGCACTTCTCTTTTAGTTTGATTTTTTTAATTTAAATTTTGAAAATAATCGTTATTTGCGGTCCCTGCTTTTTTTCTATGTTGAAATGTTGAAAAATTAATTTTTTTTCTTTATTTATAATGATAATTAAATTAGTATATAATAATAATAAAAAAAAAAGCAAAGAATTTAAAAAATTTTTATCGTAATCACATTAGGTCCATTTTTAAATACCCAGTCTTTCATCCAGCTTATTAATCGCCTTTATATGCTGCTTTTTTGCCAAACTTTTTTCTTTTTTGGTTTTAGAAAGAACTCGCATTGAGTGGAGGCAGAAAACTTGGGTCTTCCATCGACAAGCGGTATAAAACCATAGTATTGAGCGGTGCCATCGATTGTTATCGCAGCATAGAATCTGTTCTTCAGTGTTTTCAATGTTTTCTCATGATCCTCTTTGCTTCTAAAAACTATTTTAGTTTCTTTACAATAATTCATTACTAAATGGAATAAAGCAGTCGCATCTAAGATGCCATCTTGATGAGAGCACTACGTCCGAAACGTAGTATACCTTCTCTACTATAAATTTAGATTTTAAATATTTTAGTAGTTATCTTCTGGTACTCATAAACTGCAACGGTATCATGTTTTGTCATCTTTCATATAGTAAATAACTACTGTGTATATAGTTGCTTGGTCGTTATTGAAGTAGAAAGCTGGCATGGCATCCTGAAGAACATATTTATAGAATTCTGCGAAATCATACGAAATAACGAATTCATCAGACTTCAAATTTATCTTCAAATCTTTGAAGAATGACCATGGCTCTTTGGCTAAAAAGTCATGGGTTCTTAAGTTAAGCAATCCTGTACACATTTCTTCCACAAAATCATCCGCATTTAAAATGATTTTAATGTTTTCAATGTGCATCTGTCAGTCTGAATCCAAGATTCAAATTTCACCTCCTCAATATATTCGCGATCAAAAGATTTGATTAAATTCTCTTTGATGAATGTGGTTTCCGGGCAATTTGAACTTCACTTAAGTGGCAAGAAGTTGTTGCATTAGGACACATAGACAATTTAAGACAATCGTGGTATTCGTGTAAATCTTCTGGCGAGTCATCTGTTAAGCACTGCAAGTTGATTTCCTTCAACATCAGTTTAAACAATAGCTGAACCTAGTAATGCCAGGAAAAGATTGGCAAAAAAGCAGCAAATAAAGGCGATAAATAAGCTGGAGGAAAGACTTGGTATTTAAAAACTTACAAAACTTAAATACTTCATCAGCTACAATAAATTAATTAAAAAAATAGTTATGTTATAAATGGATCTAATAAATTATATATTTTTTTATTTTTAATATTATTATTATACATTAATTTAATTATTATGAAAAAATAAATAAAAAAAAATAATTTTCAACATTTCTATAAAAGAAGTGAATTTTTTACTGTATCGAAGGTATGAAATTTTAGTTAGGTATGTTACATAGAGTCGGAAAAGATAATTTGTCTAGTTTCTCAGTGTATGCTTTATTTTTAAGGTTTTGAAAACACTTAGGCCTAGGCCACGCAATGAGCGGCAAAGCGGCAAGCGGCTGAGCGGTGAGCGGCAGAGCGGCGAGTTTGAGCGGCAAGTGGCTTATTACTGAGCGTCATTTCTGAGCGGTTAGTTGTCAATATCCCATTGTCAATGTTATTATTTATTATTTATATAAAAAGTTTTTATAATATAAGCAAAATATTTTCGCTATTTTATGATTTTTATTTATGTATGACTACATTTCAACCTTTTTAACTTTTTATCGATTGAAAAACAACACAAAAATAGTTGTCGTTAAGATAAAATCAACAGCTGACTTTAGCAATAGCGAATATCATTTAAAAATTTTACTGAATACCGAAATCGATAGTATTGTTCTTTTCTTTTTCTAACGATTCGATTATCGTTAAAAAGAAGTTACTAAATCGCGCTACAGATTGACAAAACAAAGAAAAGGCATTTTTTTTTGCCATTTTTATTCTTTGCCGCTCAGAAAACAACTAAAAATTAGAACAAGTTCTATTCCTGAGCGGCGCCGCTTAGACGCTCAGAAATGCCGCTCACATGCCGCTCATTGTGTGGCCACTTCAGTAGTATTTCATATGTTTTAATTTTTTTCCGCTCATCGCTCTGCCGCTCGCCGCTTTGCCGCTCACTGCGTGGCCTCGGCCTTACGCACTAAAAGGAAAAATTCAAATTAGTGCATATGCTAAAAATTGAAAAACCGTTGTCTTGAGTTACAAAACATTTTTTTTTTTTTGATAGATATCCCAAAAAGCTATTAAAGGAAAAAACCTAAGCTTTCTTTTGAGCAAAAAAAAAAAAAAAAAAAAAAAAAAAATCCTTTTTTGAAAAAAAGTCCAAAAAATTTTTGATTTGGAAAAACAAAGTCAAACAATTTTTTTTTTATTTTTTTTTTAAATTTTGTTTTTCGAAAGATTGAAGAAAAATAGCTATCTAAGCTATTTGGGACAAATTTTGCTAAGAACAATAGGTAAAAAGTTACATTAATGAGAAAAAACACCTGTTTGGTCAAAATGTCATATTTTGACCCCCTCTAGCTCAGAGAGTTCTGGACCGATCTTGTTCAAAAACTGTGTCTAAACTACTTTGGTGCGAATTTTATCCCGATCGGAAGACATCGATTTTAAAAGTTGCATCACTTGACATGAAACGCCCCATATATATGTGTGTGTTTATTAAATTTGTCGATGTGTTTTTTGTTAATGGGTTTGTTTTCTTCATTCACAATAATAATAAACCAAAATAGTGTTGGTTTGTGAATTGGCTAAGTTAAAAAATAAAAATGCCTAGAAATTGCACTCGAATTTCGAGCGCTGGAATCTGCTAGTTAATTTTAGTAATTTTAAATAATAGAAATGAACAAACGATATCGACAAAAATAGATTTAGTTTTAGAAAAACTATTAAAATACTTAAAATAAATAGTTTTTGGAATACAACTGATAATTGTATGAGTCTAACCAGTTATGACCTCAGCAAAGTTGGATTTAAGATCTTTTTTTGAAACTCATGGCATAGGAAACTCGGTCTAGTCCGACAATAATATTATTATTGATGATATATTAATATTATTAATATTAATATTATTATTGATGATTAAAAAAGAACTGCATGATAAGTAAGCCAACATAAAATTCAGAACTTTTTTAGAACGTCTTATACAAAAAGTGTGTGTAAATAAAGTCAATAATTGAAATACTTTATGTCAAGAAATCTGCGTACATAAATAACTATAAACACAAAAATAGTTATGTGATAAACCAATTGACGTCATTATACTTAATTTCTAAGCTCTCGCCATCGGAAAAGGCTAAATTTGATATACATTCATATTTGAGTAAACAACAAAAAGTATATACATACATAAATTGCGGTATGCATGTCAATTAGGGTGGCCCTTAATAAAAAATGTGTTCAAACTGTCGGTCTTACCCCCTAGAAATATACGAATAGCAAAAAAACTGAGAAGTACAAAGTTTTGGGCCAATCAAAAAACGTTTAGTCGTGGCGCAAAGCGATTGAAAATTTCAAGTGTGTTTATATGGGGAAAATATGACTTTTTTTTTTCAGATTTTACGAAAATTTCGTTCTATAGTTTAATTTTTCCGACAAGCTGTTATATAATTCAGGATTAGTATTAAATTATCCCTTCAAAAGGCTATTAAACTTCAAAATCGAATAAAACGTCGCCAAGAAATAGCAAATGCCCCAGACCACTTTTGTGAAAAAAAAAACTAGGTCATGAAATTTGATGGCATTTTTTTCAACTTTGAGAAATTGATTAAAGCCATCATTCTTTTTTGGTCTCTATACTTGTAAATACTCAGATATGAAGTATTGTTTTATTACCACGTTGTTAACCTATTGCCCATTGAGACCGAAAATTGGAAATTTTTTTGATAAAATTTGTAAAACTCCTTTTTCAAGTTTGAAAAAACTTTCTTAAACAAAATTTAAAAAAATGAACCTATCACTTTGCGCCACGACTAAACGTTTTTTGATTGGCCCAAAACTTTGTATTTCTCAGTTTTTTTGCTATTTCTAGGGGGTGAGACCGACAGTTTGAACACTTTTTTTTCCCCATATAACGAAGGGCCACCCTAATATATATACATAAATTGCGGTATGCATGTAAATACATAGATACGACTAAGTTTGTATGTACGAATATGCTAAAGAATCACTATATTGATAAATGAAAGAGTTCATTGCTTTCTGTAGACAATTGTGTATGTATGTATGTATGTATCTATATTACAAATTTTTACCGCTATTTACTTGGTAACCTTCTGCATAGTACTTACCTAGTATAAGTATGTATGTATAAGCAAACAATGCAAGTTGCTGTATCTTGTTGTATGCTACATGTGCATATGAGTAGAATAATTAACAAATACTTTATATGTTGCATGTAAACCACATATAATTGCAAACGTTATTCATAAATTCGTCTAAAATATCTTTGGTATCAATTTTAAACAATGATCCATATAAATACCGCTTTTGTGAATTAATATGTTTAATATGTAAAACGTCCTTCGAATATATGGAAAACACCATAATGCTGTCTGTATGCTTATTATACTCGAAATTGGGTCAACTATTTTTACTCACATCTGAAATTATCATCCTCATACTCTTTTATTGTTATTACTCTCTTTTAGATTTGTCATGACGTCACTAACAATTATGCCGCATATAAAATGCAGCTATATGAATGCATACGCTGATAAACACACACATTCATGCAGACAAACATACACTTATACATTCTATATATACATTTATACATAAAAAAATATTTTCAAATTCTGACCCATATTACTTTCGTTTTGCTATTTATACTCATAAGAAAAAGTTTGATTAGAAAATAAAAATCAGTTAAGCGTTTTTGTATTTTGGGAAATTCAACCAATAGAAATTTCCAAAAAAAAACAAGTAAGAAAATTATAGTCGGTCTAGACCGACTATACGATACCCTATACCATGCGTTTAGAGACCCTATCTCTCAGGCCCAACTAACTGGATATAGAAAATAGGCATAAACCAAATTTGAGTGGGATTTTTATTAATTTTTTCGGCTGCAGATATGAAAAAGTTCATATCGGATGCTATATCTATATGGGGACTAGGCCCAAAAATGGACCGATCTTGACCATGTTTGGTAAAGTCTCTTGTATTTTGCAAAAATATATACAAACAAAATTTGAGAAGAAGCTGTGCAATATTTTTGTTTTTGATAGATTTAAGTGAAGATCGGGAAGCAGCTCTATATGGGACCTATGACTAAGAGTTGTCCAATAGGGATCATTTTTGGACTACTGATTAATGGATATAATATATACAAACCCAATTTGACTAAGATTTGTATGATAATTTGGACCTTATGGCAATATATGTTGATTTCATAGGGGTCATTTTTATGGGGGCTAGGTCTGAACATGGACCGATTCTAACCAATTTCAATAGCTTTCATCCCATGGCCGATAAAAGATCAAATACCAAATTTCGTCAAAATATATTCATATTTGCGACCTGCAGTTTGATTACAAGCTTTACATGGAAACACAGACGGATGGACGGACGGACGGACGGACATCGTTAAATCGAATCAGATAGTGATTCTGATTCGATCGGTATAATTAAAGATGGGTGTATGTCAAATATTTTTGGTTGTTACAAACAGCAGCACAAAGTCATTATACCCAAACAACATAGTGGTATAGGGTATAAAAACCTTAGTTTCGTGTTGTTTCTGTTGAAAATCATATTTCTGTGGTTTTCTAGAACAACAAAAAACGTTATATTTGAAATTATGGGCTCGATATAAAGTTTTTAGAGCTTTTTATTTAATAGTCCTGTAGATATGGGCAATAAATACTTTATATAAAATTTTGAGTCAAAAATCTTCAGAGGAATAGATCCTAGAGAAGGAAGAAAAAACCAATATGTAAATAACACTTAAAGTGTGTGCAGATAAAGCAACTTATGTCGTCAATGCAACCACCCATGTAGACATAAGTTGTTCGTTGTTGCTTGAAAAATGGATTTTTTGCTCGTCAACAAAAAGTTAACGGGACTTAGGATGAGAATATAACAACGTATCAAGAATAATAGTGGCAAAAAAATAACAGAAATAAACACACAAGTTTTTATAAGTGGTTATAAACTGAAAAATAATCCAAAATTATTTTGCATTTGTTTTCATGAATAACAACGTATGTCGCTATGTGTCGTTTTCTGAGAAAATAATTTGTCAGCGATAAAACGTAGGTTGACATACGTCGATAGTGCTGCAAATTAATTTATAAACATTTAAGTTATGTCGTTATTTAAAGAAAAAACTAAGAAATGGTCAATATTTTTTTTTTTTAAATTTAACACATATAAAGAGCGTTAAAAATTAATATATTTGGCATCGTTAACTCAAAACTGACAAAAATGGACATACGCGGTTATTCCAGAAAACCACAGAGTTATCGTAGATAATGCGGTTAATAAAAAATTATGTTTGTCATCATTTCCACTATTTACTATATATAAATAATTAGCTGCCATTTAAATTAATCTCGGATTTGTAAGAAATCTAGCTAGAAATTTATATTTTATCGCTTTAATAATATCGTATAGATTTGAGCATAAAATAAAAAAAACTTTAAAGTTGTAAATTTAAAAGCTTTTAAGTTAAAATTAATCTTTTTTCATGGCAAGTCTATCGACCAAGTTTAAGATCGAATTGATAAGGGGAAATGAGTTTTAAGGCTCTACGTGACCATGCGTGACTATGCGTGACTGTGCGTGACTACCTCAAAATTAATCTACAGTCACAGCAAGACTATGGGCCAATTTGCAGTTCAATTGGATGAGGGGGAATGGGGTTGCTCCATGGCAGACAGACAGACAGAGAGTATGAGTTAAAAGAAAGGGTTTAAAAATGTATTAATTTTAGGTTCACATGGCGCCTCGAAAGAAAGAATCGTGACCCGTAAATATTTGTTTAAATATAACCTAAATTTTTTGAAGGATCAATTAATTTCGGGGAAAAATTATATACAAGACCAAATTGATAGTTTAAAACGCAATTTCGCACACTTCAAATCAAATATTAAGCAGAGATGGTCAAAAGTCAGTAAGAAAGAAGACGTATTTCTCAAAAACAATTATTTTTGGCTAGAAGGAACGTTGGAGATAGCTGTTACTCAACAGCCTCCACCTGGAAGACCAATCGAATTATTTAACGAATCAAGTGAAAGAACTAAGAGCAGAAAAACTGAGGAAGTGCGATGTACTCTAGAAAAATATGTAATCATTAGGGTGGCTCTTCTTTATATGGAGAAAAAAAAAGTGTTCAAACTCTCGGTCGCACCCCATAGAAATATGCGAGTAGCAAAAAAACTGAGAAATACAAAGTTTTGGGCCAATCAAAAAACATTTAGAGGCGTTTGAAAATTTCCAGTGTGTTTTATATGGGGAAACTATGACTTTTTTTTTTAAGATTTTGCGAAAATTTCATTCTATAGTTTAATTTCTCCGATAAATTGTAATATTTATTTATTTATTTATTCAGTCTATGTAATCATCCTTACAGACTACTTAAAGTATACATTTATATTATAATTTATATTATAATTAAACATTTGACAAAATTGATATATATTTATTTAATTCATTTAATTTAATGCATTTAAGTGTAATATAATATCTCTTCTCACAATATCCAAACTTTTATTAAAATCAATAAACTGATACGGTACATTAAACTCATCACAAATTCTACGTAGTGGATTGAAATTAGCATAGTTTGTACACTAATATTTGATAGTTAGAAAGTTATAATTTCTTGATGATCGAAAAGGAATATTTATATTTATTTTGCTGATAAGAAATTCAGATTTAAGACTACCATTTAACAGTTTTAACAGGAAAGTAACATTTAGCATATGTCTGCGACTTTTCAGACGATTTTCATAAGATGGCAACCTCATATTAGGATCCCAGTCCAAACCACGAAGACAAAATAACAAAAATTGTTTTTGAACTGATTCAATTTTGTTCGAATTTATATGATATTGCGGATCCCAGACTACAGACCCATATTCGAGTATTGATCAAGGTAGTAAACAATTGTTTTGTCGTATACGGATCCGAAAACTCATTAGCCCACCGTTTAATGAATCCAAGTACACCAGTAGCTTTATTTATTGTTAGCGAAATATGACTTCTAAAATCTAATTTTTTATCCAGAAGTACGCCAAGGTCATTGAATGAATCCACTAAATCAAGCACAGCATTATTCATGATATACCGACCGTTAATTGGAATTGATCTTGTCAAAATCATATATATGCATTTTTTGACATTTAGGTCCATTAGATTAATATTACACCAAATAGTTAAACGATCAATATCATTCGGTAAAAGTGATTGTTGATCAAGATTGTTGAGGGTAAAAATTAACTTTACATCGTCTGCATACATTAATTTAGTTGAGTGTTTAATTACAGAAGGAAAATCATTTATAAATAGCGTAAATAAAAGAGGTCCCAAGTGACTACCTTGAGGTATACCAGATAATACTTTTATGTTGTTGGAATACGAGTTACGAAACTTAATACATTGTGTTCTGTCTTTTAAATATGATCCAATCCATTTTATCAGCAATATACCAAGGCCCATACGGTCAAACTTAAACAACAATAGATCATGATTTACTTTATCCAATGCCATGCTAAAATCATTATAAATAACATCTGTTTGTTTCATATTAATAAAACCATCATTTACCAAAGTTGTAAGCTCCAAAAGATTTGTTATTGTAGAGCGTGATTTGCAGAATCCATGTTGCGTTGGAGATATGATAGAGGACACATGATGTGACAGCGTGTCATATATAAGTTTTTCAAATAGTTTTGGAATAGCACTAAGTTTAGCAATACCTCTATAATTCGAAATACCAGCTTTAGATCCAGACTTAAAAAGGGAATAATAAATGATTCTTTCCAAATGGGAGGAAAGTAATCCAATTTAAGGGATATGTTAAACATATAAGTCAAAGGAATATACAATAAATGTGCGCAGTACTTTCAAATGCAACTAGGAACACCGTCAGGACCAGCAACATACGACAATTTCAATTTTGTCAGGGCATTCAGAACTGTATGTTGATTGATGGATGGTATATTAATAATTGAAGATTCCGATATTATGTATGAATACAGATTATTGCTATTAAATTCAGGATCAGTATTAAATTATTTTTCCAAAAAACTATAAGACTTCAAAATCGAATAAAAACTCGCCAAGAAATAGCAAATGCCCCAGACCACTTTTGTGCCAAAAAAAAAAAAAAAAAACTAGGTCATGGAATTTGATGGCATTTTTTTCAACTTTAAAAAATTAATTAAAGCCAATATTTTGTTTTAGTCTCTATATTTGCAGGAACTCAGATATGAAGTATTATTTTATTACCACCTTGTTAACCTATTAAGCATTGAGACCGAAAACGGAATTTTTTTTGATAAAATTTTAAAACTCCTTTTTCAAGTTTTGAAAAATTTTCTTAAACAAAATTTAAAAAAAAATTGATCTAGCTCTTTAAAGTCTTATTAAACGCATGTTAAAGATTAACTGTGTGAATTTTTAGGTAAATCCCTGTCCCAGAATTGTTTTGACAAGGATTTTATTTTTGTGGATTTCGAGAAAAATTGGATTTTTGTAAAATATCCTGTAAATGTACTATTTCTAAATACTTTGTATCCAAATTCATCACTTGTCTACTTTTAAATGTTATATTTTATCCTAATAGCCTAAGGTTTCGGGAAAAAATAATATGACCCAATTACATAAATTAAAACAACTTTTAAGAAATTTTGTTATAAAATTATTTTATGTATAAAAACTATATATAATTTTTTAAATAAAATATAAGGATCCACAAGTGAACCAAAGGTAATTAAAGACAATTTATTCAAAAGAATATGAAATATAAAATAAATTCTATTTATTTTGGTGTATTTAAGGATGATTTAGTGTGCGAATCAAATTGTTTTCTGAAATCGCTTGGACTTGCAATAAGTGTTGCTTTTCTTTAATTTTGTATTATTATATTAATTTTTTTAATTTATATTCATGAGCAATAAACAGATAATTGCACCAAAGATATATCACAATGGATCATTTTGATCCCAGGAGCAGTGAAGGGTTAAATAAATAATAATTAACCGAATTATTTCTCTTAAATTCTATAATAGTGGTTTCATCGGGTTTAATAGAAAAACTCGTTTACGGTAATTTTTATTTAAAAATATCTTAAAGTCCAAAGCTGGCCTTGGCAAATAATGGTTTAACGTTCTCGGAGTTATCCCAAATTTTAGGAAGTTCTATACATTTAGTTATTATATTTTAAGCGCCTCATCTAAAAATTCAACAACACTTGCAGAATATTTGAATTTTTTGAATACATTCTTTTTTATTAGCTTGGGGTCATATGTGACCCCAATTCCAAAAGGGTTAATGGGGTCATAATATTTTTTTCCGAAACCCTATGCTATTAAGATAAAATTTTACATTTAAAAGTAGAAAAGTGATGAATTTTTAATACAAAGTATTTAGAAAGAGTACATTTACAGAATATTTTACAAAAATCCCATTTTTCTCGAAATAAGCAAATATAAAATCTCTGCCAAAAAAATTCTGACATAGAGATTTACCTAAAAATTCACACAGTTAATTTATAACATGCGTTTAATAAGACTTTAAAGAGCTAGATAATTTTTTTTTTAAAATTTTGTTTAAGAAAATTTTTCAAAACTTGAAAAAGGAGTTTTTAAAATTTTATCAAAAAAATTTTCCATTTTCGGTCTCAATGCTTAAGATGTTAACAAGGTGGTAATAAAACAATACTTCATATCTGGATACTTGCAGGTATAGAGACTAAAACAAAATGTTGGCTTTAAGTAATTTCTTAAAGTTGGAAAAATGCCATCAAATTTCATCATTATTTAGAATCTCATCAAAACTTCCAAATAAATTGTGTACATAAATACATACATATCGAGGGTTTATATTAAAGAAGTTCTATCTGCAATTTACAATATAATTTAGGTTTGGTTTTAAACTATTGATTAAGACAACTGCAATCTTCAAATAATGATTTTCTTTTCAACATCAATAGTAGGATTCATTTTTAATAGATATTGCACTAAACCGATCGATAAATACTTTTAGATTTAATGAATAAATTCGTGTTCCTCAAAAATTTTATTAATCTGTATTTGTATTTATTGAAATTGGACATGCTAAAAAATGTTCCTCTTTTAAATTTATTTTAAGCACTAAAACTTTCGGAATTATTATTTAATACTTTCATCTTTTAGTTTTATCCATAGATTGCAGTTTTAAACAATAATGAAAATGAAATTTATGTAAAACACTGACATTTCATTTTACATTAAATCATCTCTTTGCAATACAATACAATTTGGTTTTAAGCTTTGTCAATTGGAAATATTTTATATAGTTTAGTTTAATAATAAACAGATTTGCAATAACGTTCACTCTC